>JAGVSP010003134.1:0-77127 GCA_022494985.1 Micrasema minimum | reverse complement strand
TAACGCAATACAAATTAGTAAAATTAGCTCTGACATTTAGTGAGCGAATTTTATCATACCACTGCTGACTTGGTGCTCTAATTACACAGTGCCTTATGCACTACTAGGTGTAAATAAGGAAAAGAGATCGACCTAGACACAGATTTTATTATAATTATTCTAAGATAATCTATTGACAAATAATGGAATAAAATCAATTGATACTACTACTCTCCCTTATCCGCACCCAAATGATGCAAAGGGCACTGCATTGGTACACCAAGGTAAATTATTAACACTAAGGTTAAAAGGAAATTGTAAAAAATATTACCTACTGTACCACTTGTAGAAGATTGTAAAAGATTCTTTGCTCGAACACGACATTAAAAGCAATCATGATTTAATAATAATTTATCTTATACATTTATGTAAGAAGGTATAATAATAATTTTATAAATAAATATAATTGTTTATTAGACTGACATCACTCAGTAAAGTAAACAAAAAACGCGGATGTTTTTCTTGGACACAGCCAAATATTCCTGATCAGCACCAATTGATTTTGTTCGTGTAAAAAGTTTTGCTATTTTTTTGCTGAAATTTGTGTAAATACCATTTAAACAATAATCTTAGATACGACTATTTTATCATTTCCTTTCTTCCATTTTCACTACCAATCCTCACCTGATGGTGCCTAGGGCACTGCGTTGGTACACATAGTGCGGTGTAACACAAACATTTCGTTTTTGTTCGTATTTTTATATAAAATACAAGCGAATTTCGTACCAGAGAAGATGGCGTATGAAGCAATTTATTGCGTTTTATTTGTTTATTCATTTTTTTGAATTGGCCATGTCGTGCCTAGTTTACACGGCGATTTTTTCGTGTGGAGATTGGTTAGGACGCCTGCGCATCTACTATAGAAAAATATCGTTTGATTCGTAATGTAAAAAAAAAAATTTCATAATAAATATCAAAAGAATAATTTATAATTTTAAAAAACAAAGCGTAATTTACCATCTTCCCAATTTCCAGCGGTGCTCTCTAATAAAATATCCGCTGTTGGGAGAGACTTCTTTCATAAGAATGTTATCCATATTGAAACTCAGAATATTCAACACGTATCAACACAACATTAATAACGTTTACACAGCCACGAGTATTGTACTCAATATTCTAATATGGTAAACGTTTCTTGAATTCAATCTCACGAAGAACACTTCATGTCCACTGGCACTGCTAACTTATTATAAATATTAGGTATAACTCGAGAGGATATTTATGTATTATATTATTTTTTACTAACACATTCGAACAACTGTAGAACTATGCGATGAGTTGATTGTAATGGTAATAATCTTGCAATTCAGGCAGCTTTCCACAGCTGTTTTTGTTTGGTAAACAACAATTGTATTGTCAACATAATCACAGGCCCAGATTACACGTTCGGACCCGGTGCGGAAGTCACTTTCTACAATATTTACTGCGGTCGGCTGGTGCCGGCAGCGCAGGTCGGCGGTGGACTGATCGGTGGTCGGCGATCAAGTGACGCGGTGATGCAGCACCCGATGGCAGGCTGCAGAGAAAGCGACAGAGGTCAGCTGGCACTAACTTGGCGTACCACTCTGTACCCGCGCCACGAGATCCACACTTATCTCGCGTACCTGCCACTATGAATGGCTAAAGTATCACTATGTAAAAACATTCGTGGTTTTTGTCGTGCTTCTACCGAGAATCGTGCTGGAATCGTAAATTATTCCAACAAGTGTTACTCAATGGAGAATAATAGTTAATAATTATTATTCTAAAAATATTTTCCAACACAAACCGTTCCTAGAGATTTAACATTTTCTCTATGTTTCATTGTTTTCATTGTCACTATGCACCTACTTATGAGAAAATAGCAAAAGTAGTCTAGTAGTAGTAAAATTGTGCCCGACTATAGAGCATGAAGGGAAAACAAATTAATGGTTATCAGATTATGGGCGGAATGGGGAATGTTGTAGTACGTCAAGTGGCCACTTAACCCAGCCAATGACAGGTCATAAGCCCTGTAAACGCCTAGATAGCCCACATTCGTTTCCAGAGTTTCTCTGCCTCTGTTGGGATATCAATAATAACAAATTATATCGTTTTTCTTACATTTATCTAAGAAAACTAACTTATCACACTAACTTGTTTTCCTGGATTATTAATTGATTATTCTATTATCTGACTGCTGAATGCAGTATACTACTCCTACTAATGAATCAAACCAAGTTGTCTCATGGGATAATTGGGACAAAATAATTATTCTGAGAGAAGAGAACGCATCTATATGAACATAATCCCAATAATTCACACAATGGTAATGGTTTTGACTCATTCATCTCAACGTCTCCAGGTTTTTGCAAGTATTGTGGTTCAATAATCAAGCTTCTCAAAAGCTGGTTCTGGGTTCGATTCCCGAGTTTATTTGGATATCTTGAAAGTAATTACACCTTTAAATCCTATAAAATAAGTTAATGATTATTTATTGGTAAATTTTCTTTTACACACAATAAACTTTTTGTAGCAAAAGTTATAATAAACTTTTCTATAAAATTAAAAGTTATCATAAAAAGTTGAACGAAGTTTTTTAACAACAGTAAATCTCTTATCACGTGCGATCATAATCTGTCTGCATATATTGATACCGGCATTATTAATCTTACATAACAGATGGTATGGCTAGGTACTCTACTTTGGATCGTTATTTTGTTATCCAAGGAAAAGAATCAGACTATCAGACGCAAGCGTCACGCTTCCATAGCGTGATGCTTAGCCCGAGAAAACGGAGAGTAAACAAAAGTCTTTATAATCAGCTTCACATCCGCAAAAACGATTATAACATTTTTACACACGCATCATCATTGCAACACCTAGTATACCTACAGTGTTGTATTAAAATGCTATTCAAATTCAACAATATTGGCATCAGTCCTTTAGTGCGTCACATTTCATGGTAAAACCGCATTTATGCTGATTATAAAATTCCAATGAATTGTAATAATCGATGGGTTAGTCAGAGGTCCGGCTGCTTGGAAGTTCGAGGCAGATGTGGAAATATTCACAAGATAACAAAAATATTAATATAATTATTGAACATATGTATATCTATTGTATTATTCAAATCGTATTTTACAATACTCCCTACCTACTTACCAACGGCTGCCGCTGGGTTGGCCTTTGTTATAAAGATTACAGGAACAAAACGTGATTCCATGGAAATATTTTACCGCGCATTCCAAATAATACACATACAACAAGTGTACAAATTACATAACATTATTATTCCAATTTCCGCTTACAGATTCCTTGCAGTAAGCGAGTAAGCCATAAAAATGAACAATGAAATTACTGCTGAATACGACGCGACATACGACTAACACTACTCTTATTATCACGTATTAAGTAGGTATACAGGGTGGAACAAAACTCGATGTACAAGCGGGAAACCAGTGAATCTACATCATATTTGGAGTCGATTTTGTAGAATTTTTTGTTTTATTTGACCCATAGTTTTCGAGAAAATTAGGTTCTTAATTTTTTTTTCGATAAATTTTTGCAAATTGCTGTCTAAATTTTTATTTAGTTAAATCAATACTATCCATGAAGAAAACAAAATTTAAAAAACGCATTTTAATAAGAATGTGTGCAATTTTACTTAATGTGCCATGAAATCTACTTACAAAAGCTTTTATGAGAAAAAAAAATTACAAGCTTAGATTAAAAAGTCATATTTTACATTCGACTCCAAATATAATGTAGATTCACTATTTTTCGGAGTTGTACTGCGAGTTTTCTTACACCATGTAGGTAATTATATCTATAGTACTTTTATTATTATAATCACAATAATTACGATTTTAAATGTTAAATATCGTATTTTAGGAACCTAAGAAATAAATAATCGCACCAGATAGTACCGCCTAACTACCTACCTGCCTCAGATGTTGGGAAAACAAAAGGTGTTTCCTGTTACAATAATTCAATAATTGATTTTATCAGTGAAACAGCCAGGATAAATATGATGGCTGAGGAGGCCAAATTTAATCCCTCTATAATCTATAACTCATCTTAAGGAAAGACATTTTTTAAATCCTATATAGATATCGAAGCGTATGACTGATCATCTTACCTTCATGTAATAAAATAATCAAGATACACTGCACTTATTTGCCTCGCGGCAGAAGTATGGATTTGGAAATAAAATAAGTCGCAGACCGTTGCAAAAATTATCATTTTGTGTTTTTCCCTCATTTATTAATACGGGAAATTTAAGTTACCATGATTTTGAACAGGTAATTATCCAAATAGCTTCCCTCAAACTTCAGATACTGGGTAAGCCAATTTTTAAAGTTATCGTGCACTCTTTGAAGTATTGCCACAGGAATTTCGGTAATTTTGAATTAAGAATTTGATATTCGTAACAATGACAAAACGGTTGTATTTACTAGTATATATAATCTAAGTTGTCGGTCATTGTTGTCGGTAACGAATAATCGAGGTGACATTATCGACAGTGCGGATGGTTATTCTACCTAGTAAAATCTTACCTACTAATTTCTAAACTCGTGCTTCTAAACAAATAAATGGTAATAATTTCAGAAACCTTGAAATACTAATGAGCACTTATTTATTATAGAAATAACTTAGCCCTGTTGTTGAATTTTTATTGGAAGGTAACCGAAAGAAAAACGATAAATAAAAATAAATTTAAAAAAAGAAGCCCTACAATGAAAAGGCCACATTCACGAGCGGCGAGCGACGACAGCAAAAAAAGTGAAGGATCGAAAAAATCCAATGTATTGATAGATTTTGGATGTATAAAAAATACATAGGATTGTTTTGCCTCTTTGCTGTTTTCGCTCTCGCCGCCCTTGAAAATACTCATGGCCTCCTCGCCAGAAAATTTTCAAAGTAAACAACTGTCAAAAGTTTATGTTCCATTTGTATTTCGCAGTGAAACAAAGACAACTATATCTATCTTCTACTATCTAATACATTTTAATCATTCTGTTTCCCTCTAACAAGTTGAGATTGAGACAATATTGTCTTAATCTTCCTAGGACTAGGACATGACAAGGAACGGTAGAAAATATCCTGTCTACATTGCTCCCCGCAAAATATTTCGATGGACGGAATTCCCGTGAATTCACGAACCGCCTATAAATTCTGATATACACCTACCCTTCGAACAAGAATTTCACTAGAAGGAGCCTTCCGTACCAATTTTCTAATAATATACGCTTCCTAGGGTTAATTTCATAACACACCACTAATTAAAGTCAATACACGAAACGTGTGACGTAGATGTCTAGTGATGACGTAGATGCCTATTGATGACGTAGTGAGAGATTTAATGGGTAACTAGACAAGACACGGTAACGGTAGTATTTTTCAAATATTATGTAATGTCACTTCTCTGAAATTCTTGTTCAAAGTCTCTACCTATAAATTTGTACAAATTAACTAATGTAGATAAATAAATGTAGATTCTAAATCATTGAATGAAAATATGTATGGTAAATTTATCATTTGGGATAGGTAGGTTAGACGATTCGAGAATGTTTTAAGATACAGTTTTCTTCGTTGTACGTTAATAGTAGTTAAAGCTTATATTTATATATAAAATATATTTAGTAGGTATTAGAAAGCGAGGTAGGTAAGTTATAAAAATATCTTTTTAGAGTAAGTTAGTATTATTTCTTAGACCTAGGTATATTATACACAATATTATTAACTAGTTATAGTTAGGTATTCCCGTTCAGGAAAACACGATCAAACAAGTTCTTGTTCCATTGGTGAAGCCTTTAGTATGCTAGGAGCAAAAATAGAATAACAAGTCATTTATGTGTAGGTATCAACAGGCTTTAAACGTAGACTTGTTGAATCCCTATAGAAACTTATTTTTGTGCTGTAGCAAATCTGGTTTCCTAGCAGTGTTTACGAAGGCTATGTTGTTTGCTATGTTGTTTTCAAATAATATGGGAATAATATTATTAACCATCATCTATCCTCTAACATTCATAATTATCAATCAATATGAAATTTATATCTGGCTGCTCCTAACAAATCTAAACCTAGGAAAAGTTTTTTTAAATACGTATTATATAGAATACTACTAATCTACTAAAGATTTTAAACTAAGATATACTTTATGGCAATGTACTAATGAAGATAAGATTAATTTTATTGAAAATTGAAATCGGAAACGACTTTGATTATAACGTAAGTGTCACACTTTTAAGATATGGGGAAACTACCCAATTCTGTAAGGGAAACCTAAAATTTATTGTTAATATTATATAATATAATATATCGTGGGTATTCAGGCAGAAATTACTAACTCCGATTTAACAATATTCTAACTTGAATCGTATTGTAATGAAATTTTACAGTCAAAATTTTTCTAGTGATTTAGCAATTACTTTTACAAATATAAATAAAATAAAAATGAATAAAATAAATCAAATAATGACTTTTGCCTGAACGCCCGCGATAATAATAATGTTTATGGGTATAGTCATGTAACAATAAATAAATAAGTTACGCAAGTAATAAATATTATAAATACAAATATAACACGTTCATAATAACGCACTGTAATTTTACTAATTATTTTTATAAATTCCATTTTATATGGTAAAAATATTATAGGTGTCACGGAAAACCGTCCCAAACAATAAAATAATAAATCTGTTTTTTGTACTGTGTTTGCAAAATCATAAGATTGCATAATTTTCTTTCTGAATTAAAAAAAAAGCAAAATGTTTTTACTACATCTGAATCAGTTGAATAGTTCAATACAAAATGAGAAAGCTAATTATGAATTTACCTACACATGCTGTTTCGTAAGACAAAAAAACGTCTGTTTTCAGCACCAATGAATAGAAAATAGGAAAGTAGCGAAGAGGGCAATAAATCCACTATTCAAAAGTTTACGCAAAATGTAATAGCGTATCTCCTAAACCATGGCATGCTGAAACTATAAAAAAAATACACGTTTCTAAGACCTTTGTGCAGGGATCGTTTTGATTCAAAACAATATTGAACATACTTTGTTGCAGATATTATTGATATCTCAACAGAGACAGAGAAACTCTGGAAACGAATGTGGGTTATCGAGGCGTTTACAGGGCTTATGACCTGTCATTGTCAAAGTTAGATTGCCCAAAAAAAAATATAACCATATTCTCAACAGATGTCACTATCGGGAAAGAATATTAAAAATATTTAAAATCTGTAGAAACCACAACTCGCATGTGGATTCTTCTGTACAAACTCTGCATATATGTATACAAGTTTCAAAAATTTGTCATACATGGTTGTCAGATGATGGGCGGAATGGGGAATGTTGTAATACATCAAGTGGCCACTTAACCCAGCCAATGACAGGTCATAAGCCCTGTAAACGCCTCGATAACCCACATTCGTTTCCAGAGTTTCTCTGTCTCTGTTGAGATATCAATAATATCTGATATCAGCCAAGCATAGGTATAATCCAGTAATTTGTCTACAAGTATTTGTATTCATTCAAAAATTGTGTTGTTAAAAATACTTTGTTGCATTTAAAAAAATTACAAACAATCGCATAATTTACTTTCTTTCAAAATGAATTTGTCTTCACATTCTCATTTGAATCTTCCATACAATTTTATACTGTAATATTTCAAATCCCAGTGTTCGTATTTTTTAAAAGAGCTGATTAGTACTTATTATTTTATTTTCTATGATTTTATTACTGTTACGCGCTGTGGGTAATATGGTTTTCGGTAGATTCCTACAGTAAGAAAAAGAACTACGAAATATGAAGGTGAAAACATTAAAATATTAGGTATAAGTACATACTTTCAAAAAACTCGAATAAAAATGCATGGTTTTATGATATTTTACTACTTTAAATTATTGTCGGCCTTACTGTAGATTACTCAATTTCATATTTAGTAGTAAAACCCATGCTTTAGTTACCTTTTGGAAGACCCGCTAGTATTACCTCAACGAGAAACTTTGCTAAAGTGTATCTTGCATAAGAAGTTTTTGAATAATGCTACCTATAATTTTTTTAAATGTTTTGTGACAGTCTTAACAACATGTTTTTATCTATTTTATTTTATTTATTCAATTTATAAACATTAGTTTCGTAATAAATACGCTTTACTGCCTAACTACTAAGTAGGCAGGTAGGTAGGTACTCGTAAACCCGTTTTAATTATAAATTTGACATACCTACATTAGTTTTGTTTTATTTTATAATTTTTTACATACAGGAAAACCAAGAGAATAATAGTTTAAAGTTTTTATTTAAATCACCACATCAACCAAATATAAAATATTAAAGTGCGTCATACTTAATGTTTATTGTCTTTATTGCGACTAACAAACAAAAATAGAGATAAACAAAAGATAATTTACTAATTAGGAATGTTAATCTACGACTCGAATTTATTCGAAACTGTTTGTCCGGCCTTGGAAGGTCAATCAATCAGAGAACATTATTAAGAGGGCACTATGCCACTTGACTTCGGCCGCTTCTCCATACAATCGTGTTCCTCAATTTTCTCCCTGGAATTAGTAGGTACTAGTAATTACTAGATATCGACAAGAAGCGTGTTTGCATCGTCTTATTTTTTAAATATGTTATTTGTTAAAGAAAATAAATACATTATTTATATGAGTACTATTTTATCCAAAGTCTACAGATTACGACAATAGTAGAGATTTGTGGATATGTAGGTACTTTAATTAGGTAGGTATATTTATTTCGATGTTGTTTTTCACACGTGATAACTTGGATTGGCACTGAAGCGAAAGACTGATCATCTTGCCTTTATATAACAAAAAATTAAACGCTCACTTGGTGAAACAATGAAGTGCCCTATGCGCCATTAGATGCGAAAAAATAGCAGTAGAAGATAAATTTACATTTATCTAAAAAATGATTAAATCATTTTATTTTTTTGTGGTTAAACCAATATTTACATGAGGGAATCCACTGTTTTCTAATAAACTTACTATTTAACTAAACAAAAAAATATATTTAATATTTTTTTTTATAAGTTATTGATGAAGATAAAAAGTTGCACATTTCAAATACCGCGCTAAATACCAACTATGTACTAACTGCGTCATTTTTGCAGGAGTTTCATAAAACGGGTAGGCCATGGTATTTCTCCAAGTAACAAAACTGTCAAAAATCTATGCAAACTGACGCGGGAAGCACATATAAAATATTCGACTAACTGTCATTTACTGTTAAAGAGCTGTTCTAAGACTTAATTCTTTTTTGCAATAGAATATGTAGATTGTTTCCATATTAAATAACCAATAGAGGGAACGCGGCACGGGGTTTAAAAGAATAATTAATTTAATGAATTTTTGTTTCAATTCATTGTAGTTTTTTAAATTTTTTGAAAAGATCTCACTATCAGTTCTAGGAAATGTATAATGTAGGTACATAGTCTAGTGAGGATTAAAAGGCACTCAACGCCCATAACCACCTCACTATCTTCTAGTTAAATGGTACATAGTCAGTACCTAACCACCCACTGTTAATGGTACACCAAACACAAACAAACAAAATGTGAGTGAATTTAAGTTATAAGCAGACGCAAAGAATATATTTCTAGACCAATATTTATTTATTTGCATTTTATAGTCTTTTATAATACCTACAACATTTTGAAAAAGAATTTCTAGTGTTGCCTAGTGACCCACCACGTCATCACTAGGCATCTACACCATCACTAGACATCTACGTCATACGTTTCAAAGTGTGAGTGTATTGGCCTAAGTGCTGGAGTCTTTAGACGGTGGAGTTTGATATTAAGTGGTGTTATGAAGTTTTAAGAATATTTGTTTGGAAACGCCCCTTCTAGCAAATTCTTTTTCGAAGCTACAAAAGTAATTTATCATAAATAATACCTAATAGAGATTTTGCAGATGGCACATTTAAGTTTTATTTACATACACCTTCCTAAGTACATTCTCATATCAAAATAAACTGAATTTTATTATGATTGAATAATATTGTAAAAAACCGATAGGTACCTACTACCTACATTCTTTCCTTTACATTATCTAAAATAGAGAGAAAGGCATTTACAATAAATTTAATATAGATGTGGGTAATGACCAAGAAAACAGTGCCTATTATAAAGTTTCACTTTCGTTTCTATTACTTAATAGATTCAATAAATTGTAAAAACACAATTTGAAAATGAATATTCATTTTAGTAAATTTCTTTACCGTACCTTTTGCGACAAATTGGTAATAATTACCTATTACATTTCTTTTCTTGATCCTTGATTTCAATAATTTGTGTATTGTATAAGTATAAGGCACCTACTTCTACATAAGTTTGGACATAGACCATATAAATATTATATAAAATGTATGTGGTAGGTATGTAATGCAACGCCAGATATACTTTTAAAAGTTGCTAGTTTAAATGTTAAATGGGATCTAATTAAAAAATTATAGTGTTTTGAAATTTATATCTAACATGCTAATATACTTATTTAGTTTTTTCGTTCTCCTGAAAAATTGAATAGTAGGTACGTACTGACATAATATAATATGCTGGTTTTTTATATGAACTCCTCAGTTACAAATCATTTCATCATGGTGAATATTCTTCTATTATGATTAATTAGTTACCTACTCATCACACTTTCACAACTCACAACACATTGCCATCCATTGAAAAATTTCCAACAGATTTGAAGGAATAATTATATACCTACGTTTTAAATAAAAATTGTCACCAAGACTTTTATAATATTTCCATTTATCACTTTTGAATTCTCAAGACTCCTAATGATTTGATCAACTATATTTATAGTTATCCCCTTTATATCTCAATGATATACCTACCTATTTCTCGGTTGAATGCTCCTAAAATCTAGTCCCTCCGGCAACATTGAATTGATAGCGGCCAGTAAGCTGATGCAAATAAGATGGTAATGTTAAGATATTGAGTATTTCCAAATCCTAACACATATAAACTGCATGTTACTCATCGTTGGCTTGGGTACACAACCATTATTAACAACTATATGAACAATATTTAAGTATATTTAAAAATGGTAAAGATACCCATAATAATATGTATATGTACCATATTTTTTTGACCCAATATACTTTTAGTAAGAGAAAAATTGTGTTTTTTTCAACATCCTAAATTGGTTTATATTATTTATATATATTTATGATCTTAATATTTTTTCAGAAAAGTAAGGAAAATGTGGACTGTCATTTTAAATACAACTTGGTGAGCCTAATAGTATTTTTATTAAAATACTGTTTATGGATATGTGAAAAAATGTACTTTGAACAAAAAGTTACAATTTAATATTAATTTCCTTATTATTTACACAGTTGTTATGAACATGTTTAGGAATTCCTACCAAATAGCAAATAATATTACTAACATTACTTGTATCTGTAAAACCATTTATAGGAAAAGAAGAGCTAGAACCCCAACAGTCCATGCGCTCAGTAGCTGCATGACAAGTTGTGGTCTAGCCTTCCGCATAGTCAAATTCTGCTAATACATAACTTCTAAAATCAAGTTAAATCTTGAAGGGGGCAGATCCCAAACCATCCATGCGCTATTTAACTGCATGATGAATGATGAGTAATGGTCCAGCCTTCTGGAAAGTTAATTTTTGCTTAATACTATACTTAGGGGTTATATACTTACATACCTACTCCACTTAGTTAGAATCAGTTACAAAAACACTTTTTTCTATTAATTATTGCTATACCTATATAATTTCATAAGTTATAATTAAAATCTGTTTATATTCCTAACCAGGGGCTAGAATTCTTCAACCGTCTATGCGCTTGGTAGCTGCAGGAGATCTAGCCTCTTTTTTTACAGAGCTCTTGAGGCGATTTTTCGCAAAAACAGCGCTTCATAAATAGTCCAAAAAATAAATAAATAGTTTATTTAAAACATAGCATGTGTACAACAAGGGTGGGCTTATTGCAAAATCTTTTAAGCAAAATCTTACACCCAACCTTCAGTTATTTTAGTGATTTTTATTTATTGAACCGAGTATTAGTGGGGAGATAAAGCTTAAAAATTACATGGTTTAATTTACAAGATAAATACACTAATATATGACATCGGAAAATGGAACAGAGGAAGGAAGAAAAGGGATAGGGAACAGGATGGATGAAGAATGTGGTTTGAGGAGAGGTAGTAATGCTACAGACGTTTCTTAAAAACAAATAAGGAGGGTGCATCTTGCAACATAATAATAATTATTTTAAAAGATGTGGCACTACAAACCAAATATTTTTATAATAATAATATTAGCCCAAATTAAATGGCGTAAATAAACTGTCCCATAACTTCAATTTTATAACCAATTAATCTTTCTAAACAGAAAGCTCATTTTCGACATGACAATTATTTTTTTGACTTTTTTATTTAAGAACGTTTTGTTTGTGCCATAGAAGCTAATTAAATCTTAACAATACTGGTATGCCTAATTTTTAATTGAATTCAATGCATAATTTATTTTTATTTACATGGCAAATTTCGCTTGAGTAGGTTGGATAGAAAGCCTGCACATTAACTATCTATAGTAGGCCTTACCTTATTACATTACATTTGCGATTATGTTGTTGATGGTATCATTTTAGAGATAAGAATAGAAAAACAATTTGAATTTTGCAGACAAATATATTTTTTTCAAAAACACATTTTAAAGATATGCTTAAAATTAAACGAAGGAATGCATTTGGTAGAAACTTACAAATAAACACAGATCTTAGACACATCTACACACCTTAATTAAATAGTAATAAATATACAATATAAATAAACCTATTCAGATAAACTTTAATTTAAACTTAATAAATACATAGAAAAATATGATTAGAGAGAACATAAGATTAACGACTTAAATCAAAGTTGGGAATAATTCTGAGAGACTTTCCGACCAAAGATCTTGGAAATCGTTTGAGCCGATATCACTGAGTGGCGACTCTACAGATTCATAACCAAAATCAGAAATAAAAGTAGGCGCGGGGGATAAAGGATCTTTAAAACTACTAAAACAGGAGCCGCTATTTGGGCTTTGTTGCATCGGTGAAAGTAGCTCTACAGACTTTGATATAGGGTACAATAAATTATTATCAAAATTATTTTCATCATCGTAATCCATGTTATCCTCTTCCGATTCTACTATTTGTTCTGCTACAGATTCATCTTCACTAGTAACGACAACGGTTATACAATCATTCTCTTCATCGTACGTTCCGTAATATGTATCTGGATCTGGTGAAGCTACTTCTTCTATCTTAATATCAAGTTGTGCGGATGTGTCTTGTTGTGTATGGCTATAAGGGACGATTCCTTCGTCTAACTTCCGACAGGGATGTGCGTAAGAATGTTGCGCTAATATTGTGTCCGCATTACTCCGCAAAATGTTGATTTCTAAACTTTCAGCTTCATTGGATTCCATGTGCTCTGGTGGGGACCCCACCATTTCTGGTGAAGGGATCCTGTCTTCTTCTGGACTTCTTTCCGATTTCTGAAACAAAATAAAATGTGTGTTAATTGATGTAGCTTGTATTTCTTTAAACTAAACACAGGGGTGTCAGGCAACGCTTTGATCTTCAACGTCCACAACTAGCAAAATTACAGAGCTTAAACGACGTCCTAGCACTAAGTTTTGAGACCGCGCCTTCGCCGCTGCGGGACCTGCTGCTTCAAATCGACTTCATATTTGAGACTCATTCAGAGTCCCAATGAATTTCGAACAAAACTCAAAACTATTTTTTTCAAAATCTCCTTCCCAAGCACTTGACTTAAATTTAAGGGCGGCCATGAAAAAATAACATTACATGTACTTTGAATTATTGTAAACAGTTTTCAGAAAACGTGCTTGGGGCACTAAATATATTGTTTTTGCATAATTATATTTCTAAATCATCCTATTATTATTAGTAACGTGTTTCTCCTGAACCTACCTATCACTTTAAGGAGCTGTAAGTATTGTAATGTAACAAAGAAAATAAACTTACAATTGAATCCGGCTCATTAACTTCTGAATCAATTTCTCGGAGAAGACTGTCGGCAAGCTGCTCCAGGCAGTTGAGGTACTCTTCGGAGTCGATCTGTGAGATGAGATCTTGCAGAGGAGGCAGAGCATGGCCAGATGGCACAGGGCCAGCGGGGGCGGCGCGCGGGGAGCCGGGGGGGCGGGCCCCTCCTGCTGCAGAGGGGACACGGCGGGTCCAGTGGGGGCCGCTCCGCCGACTCCGGGCGCGTTGTCTAGCCGCTGGCGCAGCTCTCGGTTCTCGCTCGTCAATCTCTCATTCAGCGCTCGCAGGCTCTTCATCTCCTGCGAGATCTTTAAGTTGGTCTTCTCCAGCTGCCGCAGACGGTCGTCCATCTCGTCCATCTTCGCCTTCTTCCTGTCGCGCGATGTCTGGGCCGCGACACGGTTCTTAAGCTTCCTAAATAACAAATATTTTCACCCATTAATAATGACAACTTGATTTCATTGCACAAAATACGCATCATGCATTCCATTTCGCACAAAACAAAAGGCTTTAGATCGATAAAAGTGAAGGTCGAAAGTTGCTTTGTTGGCATAAAAATAGGGCGGGCTGAATAATTAACACAATACGTACTTTCTTTGAAGCTTTTCCTCCCATGATAGATGATCTAATCTTCGTTTTCTCGACATGTTATTTGACGTTTCAGCTATGCAGATTTCTTCATTCATTATTGTCGGATGGTAATTTTTAGGCAAAGCGAAGATTATTGGTGAATTCATGATTTACGTCGGCAGGGTTATACAAGCAATATTAACATATTACTATCGCCACCGGTTCTTTCACTGCTCGGGTTGTTATTGTAATTGCATCATTGGAATAGTAAATTTTTTTTTTATACTTCCGTCCGGCACCGATCACTGAACAAAACTTGAATCACATTTAGCACATTCGCGAGTATGATCTCGGCTGACGCAACTGTTTGACATTTTCTAATAGAATTTTGACAAATATGTTATGTGGTCTTTTCCTATTGGTTGAATCTAAGTGCGTCACAATCATATAAGGCTAACGAATATGCATTACTGCCAACTGCCAACAGCAATAATAATTAGTGCCTACTTTCAAAGTTAGTTGGTAATGGCAGCACAGTCGACAATTTTTTAGCGTAAACCGCGAAAATGCGAATTCATGACAACGTAACAAAAAATAAACTGCGCGTTTTAAATTTAATTGAGTAAAATTAAATGATTTTCTTGGTTAATTTAAGTAATGGTGATGATGTGATGAATGAATGAAAAATTTCTTTATACACTAAAAAATTAAATGTAATCAAATGAATATTAATTTTAGACTATAAAATATGTAAGTCAGTATAATATCACAATTTATTTATTTCGTCATAAATAGGTATATTTTTTTGGTATTCGTCATTTTAAAGAATCAATCGAAAAGGAAATAAGATAAAGAAATTAGGTTTTTGTAAAGTTTATAATTTTTTTTTCAAATTTACGCCATTACATGGTCCATTATAATATAGTTTCGTTATGTATGAATATTTATATTCAATTCGCAATATTTAAAATACAATTATATATAAGTATTACAGTAAATTATTGGTAAAATTAAACGTTTGAAGCTATCCAAAAATGCGATTAACAAAAATGTAAATTTTATTCAACGCCCCCCCCCCCCACATTTTTTCAATGCCGTAAATCATACACCCTTTAGTTTTTTAAAGTATCTTTTCTTTTAATCACTAAACAAGTGACCAATATATCGATATGTAGATACAAGTAGGTACAAAGTCGATACAAGCATTTATTGAACTTGTATAGATGATTTTTTATAGATTTGTGTCGATACAAGGTCTATAAAACGCTTTATATCGATCTCGTACTGACTTGTATCTACATGTCGATATATTGGTGATCCCTGCCCTGATACCTAGGTTTTTTTTCTTATATATCACATAGTACATTACATACAGCCTCGATAATTATTTTACTATAATTAACGGATATCTACTTTTTTTACAGGTAGTTTATATTTATGTATAAAGGTCCTTTTATACTTGTTATAAATTAAAAGATAATTATTTTAGAAAACCATTTTTTATAACCTAAACTAAGTACCTACCTATCGATATAAATTGTTTATGATTTATTTTCCTATTAATTAATCTTAATACTGTCCGAGCACACAAATTTAAGCTTCAGAACAAGAATAAGATTTCTTTATTTCTTATTTCTTAATCTATCTATATCCTTTATAATATCTATATGCAAGGTATGCATCTACTCCATGTGTTACTCCCAAAATAGCGCCAAGGTACTGAAAAAAAAACAACATCATTAATTGAGACTCCAATTTAATAAATTGGCTGGGGTAATAAAAAATATTCACTCGTTTAATATTTTAAAAACAATTTACATCAGAGACCTTATCAGTAGGTAGTTGGTACCTACTACATTTATATGTAATGCCCGCTTTATATGGGACAGTTTCTTGTTCAGAAAACTACACAGTTTCTTGTTCAGAAAACTGTGCAGTCTGTCAAACTTCTGTCAAAAGACACGCTAAATATGTGTATTTTTGAAACGCGATTGTAAGTTATTATCGTATGTTTGCTCTCAGGAAATTGTATATTTAGCTAATAATGTAAATATGTTATTAGTTTTTTACGTATTTAAAAGCATACAATAAACCAATGTCTACTTAAACGTTTACATAAAAAAACATTGACTGTCATGTCAGCTTAAATCTGACACTAGCACACAGTTTTTCATGCAGTTTTAGCTTTATACGGGACCGTTTTCAGACTGCACAGAAAAACTGTAGTAAACTGTCCCATATATAGCGGGCTTAAGTATATATTTTTATTTTTAGGTACAATTTATTTTATTTTATCTCCTCAACAGGCTAGGACGCCCGATACATCTAGTCTGGGGAACAACATTACAAACGTCCAGGCTTGGGAAAACTCATTTTTTCTTCTTCTTTCACCACGTTCGCTCCTTTGTGGAGCATGTGGACGCCTCTAGATCCCTCCAGGAGACCCTATCGCCAGCCACATCTCTCGCCTCCTCCCACGTCAGGCCCGCACCCATTAGCTCGGCCAAGTACATCAATTTTTTATTCATAAACTCATTTTTTACTTTTGTTTTATTTTTCACCGAGAATCGAACCCGAAACCTTAGCAAAAGCAAATGTATATTTAGCACATTAAACTCTTAATAATTATCACATTTTTATTCATAAAGGGATTTCACTGTAGACCCGTGCACGTGCAGTGTAATAATTATAAAACCCAAAATTCTACAAAATTATGTGATTGAAATATCGATCACAATTTTTTAAATAAGTGATCCACAAAATATCGTATAATGCCGTTGAAATAGTATTTCTTTAAAGTATAATGCTGTAAGATGTGGTATTTTAATAAATTGCTTAAGAGCATACTCCACCACGTGACTCGCGGCCGCTTTCCCATACAAACGTATTCCTTGATTTTCCCCCTGGAATTTAACATTAGAGCAATGATTTTTTCACACATTTTAAATATCGACCAGATGCGTGTTTGCATGGTAAAATTTTTTCGATATTTTATTTGTTTATACATTATTTTTAGAAATAAGACGATACAAACACGTATCTGGTCGATATCTAAAATGTGTGAAAAAATCATTGCTCTTATCTTAAATTCACGTGGTGAACTATGCTCTTAAAGCATTATACTTACATAAACCACGGTCATGGCGGGGTATGCAGAGTACATTTTGATAAGGGCGTATTTCGGGTAAAGGTAAAAGTTAACAGCAGCTGCCAAGCAGGAAGAAGCGCTCAGGTAGAGGAAACATGCAGCACCGTTGAACAAGAACTCCTGAAAGAAAAAAAAAACAGCATAACAACTAATGACGAAATTTCTCGAAAATTAGAATATTTTATCTAAAAAATTTATGCATCTTTGTGCAAACGTTTATTTATTTACAAAATTTTGAGTGTGTCCAAATACTTACTTGTAGACAAAACTGGATTTCACCCATTACGGTCTAATAATTACAATTTGACTTCTCAACAGAGACGAGAAGTTTGGAAGGGAATATGGATATCTAGGCGTTTACAGGGCTTATGACCTGTCATTGGCTGGGTTAAGTGGCCACTTGATGTATTACAACATTTCCAATTTCACCTAGTATTTTCCTAATAGGTGATATAATTCGGTAAGAATCTCACATACAATCATAAAGGTTTCTGCTAAAATGCTTAGCAATTTTCTCAATGGATGACAGAGAGTTCACATGTGAAGCGTCTCGCCATTTTTACTGTATATTGGTAGATATGGATATTAAATACTAGGTGAAATGGGGAATGTTGTAATACATCAAGTGGCCACTTAACCCAGCCAATGACAGGTCATAAGCCCTGTAAACGCCTAGATACCCATATTCCCTTCCAAACTTTTCGTCTCTGTTGAGATGTCAAATTGTGTTTATTTATTTATTTATGTTTCGACAATTTTTATTGTTTTTACGAAAAGAGGCTATCTTGCAGCTATCAAGCGCATGGACGGTTGAAATTCCAGCCACCTATCGACAATTTGAGTAGATTTGAATGTTAAAGTTAGTGTTCACTTTTTTAAATATGACGTATTTTTTATCTGTAAAGACGGATGAACCGATTTTACTATGATGAGGATAGATCACTACTCATCTTGCAACGACAAATAGCCTTACACTGCGCCATCTTTACTATTTAATTCGTATTTATTTTATTATTTTATGAAATATCCTTACAAAAGTAGACTGTCGCACGAGGTGCTGACTCTTGGTGGAGAAGATATAGCAGAAGATGAGGATGGCCGTGGTGAGGACGCACGCTGAGACTGTGGTCAGGAACCCGTGAAAGGCGGACCCTATAGATGCCGCCTCGGGGAGACCAAACTCTATCAGCATACTCTGACACAGGCTCCCCAACAACTGGAAAAAAATACAGTGGAACCTCTCATAACGAGCAAAACAGATTGTGAAAAAATTGCTCCCTGAACGAGCGACATTTTGTGATAACCAAAGGTGACATTGTGTTTTACACAGCAAGAAGTTATGCAGAACAGTTTGTTCGTGGAGGATGAAGTAGCAGAACAACAATATTTTACTTAATTTTGAAAAAAATGATAGTAAAAAAATATGAAGTAGGTACCTATATTATTTAACTAAAATACTTCAGAGAAAGGAAAATTCATCTCATATCTCTGAACAGGTCACTGTGAGCATAACGTTTATTTTCGCGTGTCTCAAATTACATATTACGAGTTTTGTAATAAGTTTGGATAAAAATATGTTAACCGGAAGATGACACAAGGAATTAAAATTTCCAAATGAAGAACTTCCCTCACATAACGTCATCATTAGTTTACGGGGTAAGTCATCGCATCAAATTAATTTTATTTATGTTTGGTTTCATTTTCATGTTCGTCTCTTTACTGTATATTGTTTACATCCGTTTAGTAATATTAAACTAAATAGTTGTTTTTAAACTTTCGATGCCACCTTTTTAGATAAATTATTAATTTTTTAAAATATGTTAACATGCAGGCTGACACATTCAGCCATGGATTCGAACAATACGGTAAATAAATTATATTATGATACTTATCACTGTTTCTACTTAGAAACAAACTGAAATAAAAAAAAAATATTGACTAGCTAGCACAAGGGGCAAATTAATGTTCTTTGAAAATCACTGTTAAAAAATATTATTACACGTACTGCATTTGGTGTTCCAATGCGGTGCCCTGTGCAGTACCAATTATTGTGCCTGTGCACCAATAGGCACAGGAGAGAAAGAGATATTTTGGAAGAAAATTGAACTAAAACTGTAAATAATTCTTTACTGCTTCCATAAGCCTTACGAGTCCATGTCTCGTCCTGAGGTAAGTCAGGTCCATACACGGACAGCACTGGCAGCAGCAGCACCGGATCCCCTGTTGAGGAGCTGGTGATGACATCCGTATAACTGGTTGGCCTCTACTTCCCATCTTTCAGGCACTTCTTGTCAGCTTCGTTCGAAAATCAAGTCGATAAACACATCGGTTTTTTAGGACTTGTCGATTCCAAACAATAATCGAATCGGCGACCCTTCGAGCTTTAGTATTATTGAGAATATTATAGAACGTACGTACACCTGAAATGAAATAAAAATATTATTTCTAAAGACAAAAGGTGGTTACAAATTAAGGAATAATGGATTTTGTTTTTATTATGTGAAGGAAACATATTAACTTTTTAGTTGCATTTACGAGTTTAATGACCCATCTTTTCGTTGATTTGGAAGAAAAACAACACAATAATATTTAAATGGAAGCAATATTGAACACTTATTTCTATTATAATTCTTCCATAATTCAAGTTCTAAAATACTGTATTTCAGAACATGAAACTGATGTAGGTATGAGTATGAGTAGCCTTCTAATATCCGGTTTTCTGTGTAGTAAATTTACTAATCTCCATCATCCGACTTCCACCGCTTTCTTCGGGGTAAAAAGTTTCTTTATGTCTTGGTTTTGACTTATGACGCTTTTCTTCGGACTAACAAATGACGGTCTCACAATAATATTGAGGTAACACCTAGGTACTTCAAAACTACCCTTGCACTGCTTTTAAAACCAAAATCAAATATTTTTTATACCCTGCACTGTGGCACTCGGTCACTTATTCTGCGTTTAGTAATATTCTGCACTCTTTTTTGCTCGAAATCCTTTTAATTTTGACCTTAAAACACGAACAAAGAGTCGTTTCATACCCGGGAGCTTTGTTGACTGTTCGAACAACGTTTCAAGAGGATGCCGGTAATTAGCGATATTTGGCTGTTCACATATTTGACTGTTGAGAGGAGACAGAAGACTGGCTCATGGGGATCACTCACTATTCAGTCTGGATGAAAACATTGAAAGTTCTAAAACTGGTGAACAGTGCGATGTACTAGAGAAGGTAAAAAATAGAACCGTGAGGGGGGCCGCGCGTGCCATATTTATGAACTGGTAGCACCTATGAAAGTATTATATAAAGATCAAAATCGAATATATTCTGATATATCTGCGTTTTATAAATTGTAAAATCAACAGCTTTGCTGTCCACCTCGTGGTGTAGGGGTAGGCGCGTTAGGCTACCATGCATGTGTTTGCGGGTTCAGTTCCTGAAGGGTTCAATGTCAAATATTTATTTAAATGTGTTTCTTCGAATAACGTATTTCATCCTCTTGTTTTTATGTAATAAATTAATTAGATGCACTCTACTACTTGTACCAATGCAGACATGGAGGGTTCGAATGAACAAACACAGCCCTTATTTCAGCACTGCGATTTCTATATACATAAATATATCGCAGTTGTGACGGGTATAACACGGTAATCAGTAAAATCGTGTTAACATCACTTTGATATTTAAATAACCGTGTTATAACTGCAATGTAGATGTAGATAAATCCGTTGGTGATCGCAGTTCGCATTATTATGTGTGTCGATAAATTTTATTACATCAATCGTAAAGAGTTTTTAAACACTTATTGGTGATTTCTATATCCAGTTGTAATATGCTCTGTATTATTCCATTATTGTTATCCAATTTATTTATGCATCATGTAAGACAAATTTGGTCGACAATTATCATTTATAATGTAAACAAATGAAACCCCGCATTTTTCTTAGAATTTATCGGACATGTTTGTTTGTTAACTTCAAAATATAAATGAACACAAAGAAAAATTCATATTAAATGTGTATGTTTTAAAAAAAGTATTATCCGACATCCACATAGTTTTTATGTAATAACATTATAATCTTTTTTTTAAAATGCATCTACAAATTGCCCCGACGCGGGCGCGCGAATGAACAAACTCAGCCCTTTTCGACACTGCGATTTCTAGTATACATAATATATCGCAGTTGTGACGGGCTGTAAACACGGTAATCAGTAAAATCGTGTTAACTTACTTTGATATTTAAATAACCGTGTTATAACTGCAATGTAGATGTAGATAAATCCGTTGGTGATCGCAGTTCGCAGTATTATGTGTGTCGATAAAATTTATTACATCAATCGTAAAGAGTTTTTAAACACTTATTGGTGATCTCTATATCCAGATTGTAATATGCATCTGTATGACCAATATTCGGTCGACAATTATCATTTATAATGTAAACAAATGAAACCCCGCATTTTTCTTAGAATTTATCGGACATGTTTGTTTGTTAACTTCAAAATATAAGATGAACACGAAGAAAAATCATTTATGTTTTAAAAAAAAGTCATTATCCGACATCCACATAGGGTTTCCTGTATAACATTATAATTGAGAAAAATGGCATCTAGGGCGCCCCCGACGCGCGGCGCGCGACGCACAGTGGAACGAAACGGTCATTCTGCGGACATTGCTACTTTTTTCAGTAACTGTTGAGAATTTTTTAGCTAGTTTTTTTACTGTATATAGGTAATACATGTAGAAATATTATTGCTTAGTATCAAATAAAAATAATATTTTTTAGATGTATAAAAAAATTATCAAAAACAAAATTTATTTTAAAAATATGCTTTCTTTATTGTAGAAATATATTTAAAAAAATTAAGTTGTCTTTTATTTTTTTAAACCCTTTTGAACATAAAGAACACAAAATTATTTTTAAGATTGATTAAATAAATACATTCTTTGAAAGTAGACTATTTTGTGTCAATAATTAAAAAAAAACTAGTTTAATAGTCAAATAAAACATTTCAAAAGTTTTCGTGCTATTCCAGTCCGAAACAATTATTATTAAAAGCTTGATATAATAACAAAAATAAATACTATGAAAAACTGAAAGACCTTTTTAAAAATTTTCATATAAACCTAGTCAGAAATTGATTTAAAAATCTAGTAAAAGGTATGTTGGTAATTGTGAAAAGAAGGTAAACTTATTTAATTTATTAATGGTGAGTAAGTTGAATAGAATAATGGTAAATAATAATTTATTATTAGTTATCAATAGTCCGCCCCGTAGCACAGTGGTAGCGCGTTTAGCTACCGTGTAAGAGGTCGCGGGTTCGATTGCCGTAGGGGGTCAACATTAAATATAATTAACTCAAGAAATCCCATTTACAACTTACTGAGACTTTTGTATGAAACGTTTCAAACCAAACATTTCTTAATATGCACTGTCTATTCATTAAAGAAAACAGTAAACTCCTGTCTCATAAAGCAACATGATAATCAGTTTTTCATAATTCCTGAAAAAAGTGTGTTTTTGAGTTGAATGTCTTTTGATCTAGGTGTTATGTGTGACATAAAACGAGCTAATGAATAACAAGATTAACCACAAAAATATTTTCATCTAAAATTTACTGTTTTTATGCACACTTCATTTGCGGTGATGTTAAACCACTATAAATATTACAAGTACTAAATAATTTTTGTGGTAT
Organism: Micrasema minimum; assembly: GCA_022494985.1. Classification (NCBI taxonomy): domain Eukaryota; kingdom Metazoa; phylum Arthropoda; class Insecta; order Trichoptera; family Brachycentridae; genus Micrasema; species Micrasema minimum. Next base: position 53,658 of record JAGVSP010003134.1, on the reverse strand, counting down.
ATGAAATAAGTAGGTTCTTACAACATTTTAAAACCTAAAACGTACAAGTCAAAACACAATCAACATATTGCTTGAAAATATGTAAATTTAATTCTTATTGAAAGTATGTATAGGCACTTGATACAATGTTTTAGAGGTTTTGTTTTTAAAGACTCGATTTAAGTTACATTTAAATGCTTTTTCACTAGCCTTTTATTAGTCACAGTATTTATGAAGTTTTGAAATTCTATGCAACATTGTTTTATTTTATATCTATCTTATTTTAACAAGTGATCAAGATTTACTGCACTTGATGTACCAATGAAGTGCCCCATGCAACATTAGGTTCGGATAAGGGAAAGTAGTAGTGGTAGTAATATTTTGAAAATTATTTTTTTAATTTAATGACAATTCTATAAGTTCACCTACCGCGCGCTATCATTAGGAAAGAGGAGGAGTGTCTAAAACTAAAAATATAGAAAAAAAAACTTGCGGCTTTTTCCCGGCAATTTTTTTTTTTAAATATTTTAATTTAATGTTTATGCTATTATTTGGCATTTATGGTTACTCGTCGAGATGCGTCGATTGAACTATATTGAGGGTTGAATTAAAACTTTTTTTTTTTTTACATGTGTTCATTTTTTATTCGTTAAAATTTTAATTGATCAGTAAAACAAACTTTTTACATATTTTAATATGTTAAAAATACTTGGTTTATGATGTATAATTAATCAAATCTTTCGTTTAATACTTGTAAAAAAATGATAAAAATCGTTGAACATTGGTCTATTTTCTGCATTTTTTCTCAACCCGCTTGTAGCAGTAACTTTGGAGCTCAGTTCAGTAAGGTTCCGGATGTTAAAAAAATATAAAGAAGTGGATCAATATACACTGCACTTGGTGTACCGATAGCTTAAATGCTTTTTTACTAGCTTTTTATTTAGTCACAGTATTTATGAAGTATTGGAATTCTATGCCACATAGTTTTATTTTAAATCTATCTTATTTTAACAAATTATCAAGATTCACTGCACTTGGTGTACCAATGCAGTGCCCGATGCATTATTGAGTTTAGATAAGGGAAAGTGTGGTAGTGGTAGTAGTAGTATTTTAAAAAATTATTTTTTTAATTTAATGACAATTCTATAAGTTCATCTACGCGCTTTCATTAGGAAAGAGTAGGAGTGTCTAAAACTAAAAATATAGAAAAAAAAAAACTTCCGGCTTCTTCCCGGCTAATTTTTTTTTTAAATATATAAATTTAATGTTTGTGCTTTTATTTGGCATTTATGGTTACTCGTTGAGATGTGTCGATTGTACTATATTGAGGGTTTGAATTGATTTTTTTTTTTTTTACATGTGTTCATTTTTTATTTGTTTAAATTTTAATTGATCAGTAAACAAACTTTTTACATATTTTAATATGTTAAAAATACATGGTTAATAATGTATAATTTATAAAATATTTCTCTTAATACTTGGGGAAAAATGCTAAAAATCGTTGAACATTGGTCTATTTTCTGCATTTTTTTCTCAACCCGCTTGAAGCAGTAACTTTGGAGCTCAGTTCAGTAAGGTTCCGGATGTTAAAAATTTTTTAAAAAGTGCCATTTCATAAAAAATATAGTCGTTTTTATAAATCAATCATTATTAATATCAGATTAGTACTTTCATGTTTCGGACCGAAGTCCGCTCGTTCCTTAGACTCGCGCCAGTGTGCGACGCCGCGCCACCCGCGCCCGACGGGAATGTTTCAAGACTCGAACCGCGTCTCATTATATCATGTTGTAAAGAGGCCCGCAGAAGATAGAGGGCAGTGGAGAACGAGATGCAAATCCTTGCTGCAATCCTTTCTCCAGGGTTGAGAATTATTTATACCACGACGAGGACTAATACGGGGCCACAAATGAGTACACTGACATAAGATTTAAATCGACGATTTTATTTACGATCAAGTTTAATATAATATACACATCACACATCAATATAACAAACATTCTTATAGAAAATACATTCAATACATTCTACGAGAAAAAAGTAATGTTATAAATGCAATAATCATTAATAGAATTCGAAATAATCAGAGAAGGTTTACACAAAACTATGCATGGTTAAGTCAATCTAATTTATCTTTAAAATTCTAGATTATCCACAAACATACAAACGCTTTAAAATGAGAATAAAATAAGATCCAAAAAGTTTCATCTTCAAAAACTAGTTAGAAAAAACAAAGATGACATAAAATATTTTACTGATTATTAGCCACAGTAGCCGCATTACTATCAATAAAATAAAATTGGAGAAATATAGCAAACTGCGCCTTATAACTTGGAAAAATAGCTGCCGCTAAAAATCACTAAAAATACGACTCCTGAAAAAATGAAAATTCGTCCCCTGAAAAACTGAAAATGCGTCTCCTGAAATGATTTTGAAGATGAGACTTTCGCTCTCAGGTACAGAACTATTGATCGACAATACTAAAACTTAACAGTTAATTAACTAAAAATGTATTAAAAAATAAATGGATAATTATAATAACTATTTGTGATAAAAATCGAGTAAAAACATTTACTTTATTTGATATTTTTGTCAATGATTAAGAAATCTGTATAAGTTCATTTAACAAAACAATAATTTGTATTTTAAATCTACCTTATTAAGTGAACTTACACAATTTGGAGATAAATGTATAATAAGCCTTAGACCAGACATTAAAAAGAAGTGTGAACTAGAAATTCATCCGTATATTATATAACATTTATTTCATGATAAAGGTACTTACAAAAACATAATAAAAACTTACTCCTACGTATAATTTATTCGTTTTATAAAACATTTATTATTCACTATAAAACTTAGCAGTTGTAAATAAACTGATCCTAATTATAATTTTAAAAGTTTTCTAAAATATGTTGGTTTGTATAAAATGTAGATAGATTCACAGTACAAATAATATATTGATATATGTTATGGTTAGATTTATTCTTCTGTATTTTAAACGATTGATAATGCTTTTGAAATGAACACATTAAAAATAAAATAAAATAATTTATATTAAAAAAGTAAAAAATATCTTGCGATCATAATAACTGAAAAATATTTTAAAGCATAAAAACCGCATTATATATTATCAATTAAGTTTTAGGTAGGTACCTATACTAAGAACTATGTAAGTACAAATAAATAATATATTATTCCGTTTTAATAAATTGTATAAAAAAAATTTAAAACAGTAGGTACATGCTTAGTTTTTATAAATGTTTTGAGAAAAAACGACAGAGATTACAATTAAAAAAAAAAAAATTTTTGGCCCAAAATAATATGGGCGTAGTACCTATCATCCTAAAACTTTACAATTATACCTACTCTTCTTACTTATTGAAAAGAGAATTTTGGAAGGTACAGTTTTCAGCAAAGCATTTTATAATCTAGATCTTTGAGAAATATAATATGATTCGTTAAATTAATAAAAATTATATTTAATAATTCTGATTTTTATTTGTAACAACAGTAAAAGTGAGAAAGTAAAAATGTATCACCCAACAAATTCGTTTAATATACATTTACACTCAAAAACTTCTCCAAAAAACATAAATTAACAAAAATAGAAAATCTGTATTGGTTATCTTAATAATATCTGAGGTTTGCCTTCCAAAACAATGCCCGATTCTATAGCCCGACCAATAATATGACAACTAAGTGAAGGCTTTATTTAGGATAACATATTACCAATGTTAACAGATAGCGTAAATACTAATACGTAATTTATTTTATTCTCAATTTAAATAATTTACTTTTGTTGGGAAAAGTTACAATTATTTTTTTTAAGTTTTCACTGGAATATTTAATAAATTTTAAAGGAACCCATGGGTTGCCATATTATTTTCGTCGAGGTTCAGTCATATTTTTTATCAGTTTTTTATTCGCTTTTATGAACAAGCAAAAGTTGAAGAAAAACGGGCTTAGATAAATAATCGCGTTTCATTAAAAATGTACTTCTGAATTTCTGCAGCTTAAACATTTGTTCCTGGTGGTGTAGGCTTATAAAATAGTGTTATAGTTGTAGTAAATGCTCAAATTCCTCTGTAGGATCTGGTGGCAAGAATTGTGCTGAACAGGTACAAGGCAGAGATGATGAGGCCGATAATCTGGAAAATACAAAAATTAAATTAGAAAAGGGTTCAAACATTCAAAGGCAATATAACCAAGTAAAACAGTGGAATTTCAGATATTATTGATATCCCAACAGAGACAGAGAAACCCTGGAAGCGAATGTGGGTTATCTAGGCGTTTACAGGGCTTATGACCTGTCATTGGCTGGGTTAAGAGGCCACTTGACGTACTACAACATTCCCCATTCCGCCCATCGTCTGATAACCATATATGACAAATTTTTGGAACTACTATATATATTAAATTCGTCTTCGTCATTCCGCTTTGCAGAATTGTTCTATGCTCGTGTCATCTGTTGAGAAAATTGCAAAGCATTTTTTTGGGCAATCATCTTTTATTAGATGTAGGTAAGGCCCTACCGAGCTTTATTACTTACTCTAGAAGACGCCTGAAGATGTCTCTCCAATTATTATTTTTTTTGCTTTATATTTTCAACCTAGATAACCCACATTCGTTTCCAGAGTTTCTTTGTCTCTGTTGGGATATAAATAATATCTGATATCAGCCCAGCATGGGTATAATCCAGTAATTTGTCTACAAGTATTTGTATTCATTTAAAAAAAGGGTGGAATTTCATTAATTTACATAACAAACGGTTTGGTATCATTGAATTGAAAAAATGTTTAAATTTGTATAATTTTAAACTAATTATTGATTATGTATTGATTGATAGTGTGTTAATGTTATTAAAATTACACTTAAAAAAACTATTGATGATTGCTTTTGCCCCACCTGTACAATGAAAAGTTTTTGAATGTAACGTTTTTGAAAGTGTGTTTGATCTATTGGATAAAGTTTAATATTAGATTAGTTACTTACGGATGCTGCCAAATAAGGTTCATAGTTGTATGTGTATTTTCTATGGTTGACTTCCACCAATAGCGTGATTGCTGCCGAGAAGTAAAGGATACATGCGATCCCGTGATATATAACTTCCTGGAAATGAATGAAAAATTTTAAAACAAGATAAAAAGATAACCAATATTACAAAACTTAAGAAAAGGTTTAAAATCAGTGCAAGGATATTTAAATCAAATTATGGACTCTTCGTGTGTCACAACCTTCTACAAAGTACCGTTTTGATTTTTGGAAGAGGATATTATTAGTTCGGCTAGTGGCTAGTGCAATCGGCAACTCAAATCAAATATTTGAAAATTAAGATTTTTGGACAGAAATAAATAAAACTTTTTTATACAATTGAACTATCTATTATAAACACTCACTATTCTATTTTTATAATTATTGTTCATTCTTTAATTGAGGAGCGTATTTTCAAAGTGGTACATCAAATAAAACATATTTTATATTAGGAACTTTTTTAACCATAAAGAGTGTAGTATTAACTAAAATAATTCATAAGGTTATGGTCTGGAACCCTAAAGTTTTTCTATCTTTTAATGTGTATTAGTATTTACTGATTAAGTGATCAACTGATATGACACCTTTTTAGATATTAAAATGTTAGTGGGGAAAAAAATTGACGTCACTTGAGAAAACGCTACCCACTTTCGAACCGGGTTGGGTTAGAATCTCTAGGTTCGAATCCCACTCCAGCACAACTTGTTTCCTGCTTTCTGGCACAGTTATTTCCGACTATTTGAAAGCAGCCCGAAATTGAAATATTTGAGTATATCATAAGAGCTCAAATATTTCTTTTTACATTAAAAAAAAAAAAAAAAAAAAAAAAAAAAAAATTACAATACCCCTAAAAATAACAATAATTTTTTAAATTATAATACTTTATTTATCCCATTTCGAAGAGTCGCGAAAATTAAGATTAATATATATTGATTAGATATTAGTTTTTGTAGGTACTTTTGAGTACTGGGTACTGTGCAAGACAACTCGGCAACAACGTCCTAAAAAGTCTTAAAAAGGACCATTAAAATGTATTTTAATGGTCATTTTAGGACTTTATAAAATGTATTTCAATGGTCCTTTTTAGGACTTTTTAATATGTATTTTAATGGTCCTTTTTAGGACTTTTTAAAATGTATTTTAATGGTCCTTTTTAGGCCCTTTTGGACGTTGTTGCCGAGTTGTCCTGCACAGAGTACCCTAAAACGAATATAAGGCCAATAAAAATAGAAGTTATCTATTAATAATGAAATAACGATCTACTAAAACGACGAAAAATAAGACCAAGTAATAATTATGACTAACGTAAAAAAAACTATATCTATTGTAAACCACTTATATGTATAAGAATAAGCTTAGGTATAACTGGTTTCTAAATAATATCAATAAAAAACAATAAAATTATTGTACGGTTAGACTGTTATTGGTTGGTGATCTTAAAGGAACTAAGGGGGCCCCGTGGAAAGTGGGGCTCTAGGCACTTTTGCCTAGACTGCCTAGTGGAAAAGAGGGCCTTGTAGGTACATTGGTACATACAACTATGACAAGCGTCTCTAATAGTCTCTTCTAGAAGCGCTAAGGAATAAATTGCAGATTCTGGTGGCATGTTTTCCTTACAGTCTGTCATAAGACCCCACGAGCATCTAGCAAAGAAAATATTTTCTAACTTACGTAAATAGTTTTGGCGATGATGGAGGACGTGGCTAGCGATACAAGGCACGAGGTGAGGAGACAGAAGGTCCCTATGAGGAAGGACACGGCCATGAGGAGGAAGAAGAACTCGGGGATCTGGCTGGAGTAGTTGTTGTAGTACCGGCTCATGTAATAGCTCACTATTCCCACACATACTATACCCAGGAGCTGAAAGTAAGCAAGACATGCATTTACTTCATATTCATCAAACACACATATGTAAAGACATCAGCATTATATTTATATTGTTATACAATATTTTAATACTAATTTACTACAGAAAATTTAATAGGACCAGTTATTTACCAGTCCCTTTTTCAATTCAAACCCAGTAAAAAATTCTGTACCTGGGAGCTAAAAAGCAACTCCTTCAAAAGCATAGTTTTTAAGGAAACGTATTTTAGTGATGTTTTGCCGCAGTTTGCTGTATTTCTCCAACTTATTTTATTTTGACACTTATATCACTAATAAAATAGTTATACACTTATAAAATAAAGTTCGATAAATATAACAAACTGCAGCCAAAAAATACTAAGTATTATACGTCACCCGAAAAAGGATGATTTTAATTATGTGTTTTTTTTCGCTTTTAGGCAGGTACAGAAATACAACAATACAAGAATTATTGATGTGAGTGAATTTTTTAAAAATTCCCTGAATTTTTTGAAAATTGAAAGAAGCTAAAAAATTATTTTTGGTTAAGTGTAAAAATTTTACTGATTTTTTTTCATTTTTAATTTGTTTTTGTAGATCCAGTCAATATTATCATTTATGTAGCTTATTACTTATGCAAGTCATGTCTCATTCTTATTTTAGCCAACTAATTATTTGATAGCACAACTTAATTATTTGATTAGATCCGAAATGGCAAAGAATTTACATCCTTCTGCCGGTGGACTATCAATCGGCCATTATTTATAATCGTTATTCAGTTGTAAACTGTAAACGTGACATTGTTTTGTAAACAACAATGATTACTGCGCGTGACGCATACTTTACAAAATAATACAAAATTCAATGATTCCCGACCCGTCTCGTCGGTGTAATCATTTAGGTCAATGGCAATATCAGATTCGGTAAAATGAATTGTTAAAACAGCAGTTTTAAGGTCGAATTCTGGAATAATCACTGCTTGTGTTCTGAAAATAAATCAGATACTTTCCTTGGTCTGTCTGTATCAAGTTTCCTTGTATGGCGTTGAATTGGCCGATGGTAAATTTGTGCAACATGCGGTTATTGCTATTGATGTTATGGCCAAATAAAAATAAACCGCACACCTTTAAAACCATATGGAGCATGAATCAATATTTTAAATTATAGTTTGAAGCTTAATTCAATGATTCTTTGGGTATTTATACATACATAATCATTCTGTGCATATTAGATGCATCCGTGCGTAAATTGAGGTAAATCGTACGGCACGTGTATGCGTAAGGATTTTATGAAGGTTATGAAATTAATTGGAATTTAAGTAGGCCAGTGTCAATGTCGAGATAAAGAATATACAAAAAATCTTGTATAAAATAAAATAGTTTGAACATATTCGCAATGTACATATATTTATGGCTTTAATTAAAATGATGTAATATCGTTGTTTTTAAAACTTGAACCCAGTAGAAACCAACTTCAAATCAATAATATCAGCCAACAGAGTTTTTTTTTAATACCAGCATTTTACAGTTATTTTGTGATGGTCCTGAAAAATAAACCTAGCCTTTTCGATCCATCGATGTAATTTCCCAATAGGAAGTTGTGTAATTTATCGATTAATGACAACAATGCAATTTTGATATTTGATTGCGGTTTTTACACGTGTGATGTGAATTTGACTAGAATTCGTTATGTAAAATAAAAAAGCAACATACTGATATCATATTTATCGTTTATCAGAATATCACCAATTTCAATATTTTAGTAGTAATTTGAAAAAATACGATTAAATCATTGATTGAATTGGCATTTTATATTTCTTAGAACCGGTTACTATGGTTATTATTATTATTTTACTATGTGGAAAGTTAATTTTTTTACATGTTTGTCGTTCCGGAGAAGCCAGAATTAGAACACTGCACTCATTTCGACCAGCTGGAGTTAGATCTCTGGGTAGGCAGAGACAGCGTTACAAGGACAATGTATTGGCTGATCTGAATAAACTTGGAGAAAGGGATTGCTGGGAGCAGAAAATTCAAGATAGAAAAAAGTGGAACGTCATCAAGGAGGCTAAAGCTCTTCATGAGCTACATGGCCACCTAAAGTAAGCAAGTGAAAACTATTTCGCCTTGTCAGGGCGTTTTCAAACGATCGATCTATAGTAAATAGGTGAAATGTTTTTGATATGATATAATATGCGTTTTTCTTACCAATTGTGCTAGTTTGAGGAAGCCAGGTCCTGTCTTCAGGTAGCCCGTGTTGAGGATGATGGCGGAGGTGGAAGACGTGGTGGTGGTCCTGGTTATCGTGACGCTGTGCGACATTTTTTTACTTTATTTTGTCTGAAATAATAAACGTAATCAGTTAGATTTAACAAATAAAATACACATATTAAGTTTGTGGAATACAGCAGTAAAACATAATACAATTCCCCTCTTGCTTTGTGTTGTTCTGTTTGGATTTTTGTATTGATTTTTAAGACTTTATTTGATTACCTAAAAATTAATCTTCTTAATCATTTTGAAATGTGTGTTTACTAATTCTATTTGGTAAAAAATTTACCATGTTAAAAACATTACGAAAAAAATTTTTCTGTCCATGAAAATACCAAATTAACAATGAAAGGCATATTTTAAGTTTACTGCTACAACTACTCTCCCTTCCCTATACCACACCAAATGTGCATAGGGCACTGCATTGATACATTAGTGCAGCGAATATTGATAATTTGTTAGAAGACAAGATGACACAGTCTTACGCTTCAGCGCCAGTCTTAGGTATCATCATTTTAAGTTTACTTCATAGTTATTACAATAAGGCATGAATTTTTATGAATATCAAATTAAATATTCAGTACAATTACGTATTTTCATTGAAAAGCGCATCCAATAACGTTGTTAGTTTCTCTAGGTACGACAAGAGACGCGAATATTACATGGATGTTGGTAGGAGCTACTTCTCCCTTGACACCAATTTGGGTCCGAAAATAAATTCAGGAATTCACATTTCCATCGTTAATATTATATACTCTGGTCCAGTCTGGAAGAGCTTGCAGTGCATATTGTTGGCTCATCGTCTGAGCGACTTGATTAGTAGGTATAATAAACCGAGATGCCTTTTACAAAATCAGGTATTGAATTAAATCCTAACTAACCATCACGCCATCATCCGAAGGGGTAAGGCAGAGAGGTAGAACCGCCACACCACTCTGACCTGGCATACTTCTCTTGCTTGCTTCCTCCACATTCATACATCTTCTCATGCACGCACGTCGATTATTCCGACTTCTTACATGCCCCACTTGTTTTAACTTGATCATGCCATGTCTTTCTCGGCCTTCCTCGGCTTTTACATCCAGGCACAGTCGAATCATATATTTTAATCATGAAGATCATTTATCTTGGTTTAATGCCTACTTACATTTCATATTGCATTTTTGTTTTTTAAATGGAGTTCTTTTTTGGTTTATAAAATAATATGATTTCAGGGTTACGTAAAAAAAGGTATTGTAATTGTCTAGTCCCATAATATTTCATCATTAATTTTATTATATAATAAGCAGTTGACTTTTTAATTCATTGCTTTAGTGTCCGACCGAAAGTAAAAGGAACTTAGGTTTAATCTTGGACCAACTTTTGAGTTGAGAAATAATATTGAGGCACGTTTCGTTATAAAACTTTGAAGGTTTTATGTGTTTTTTTTTTATATGCTTGTTTTATACATTGACTTTTGAATCGCATTTGTATACTATAATACATTCGGGACTCGTTGATTTTTTCTATTTATTGAATACTTTAGGAGTGGTTTCTGCCTTTCGAGATTTCGATGATGGTCACTTTGTTGTGAAAGACATATCGAACCTTGAACTCAGCCGTATCACAAAGCCACACGGTGATGGTTTACCTGAAATTCCCATGTTTTATGTTATTATTTGCACAGTGTCGTAGGAGTGTTTTGTATAAATATGAAAAATAATAAAAACAAAGATTAAGTAAGAATATTATACAACTGGAATCTAGACATCTGTTGGATTTGGTTGGATTACCTAATTATTTAGCGCTTGGGGAGGTGGGTGGTACGTGGTACGGTGTGAGTCGTCCCATTCATTACGTTTTGGTTAGAAAATAACTATTAATGTAAGTGTAGTTTGTAGTACTTATATACATATACATACCTAGGTAATACAGATGAGGTTCTTATAAAATTTTAAAAATTAAATATCAGTGATTAATCAATGTATATTGATAGAAATAACTTTAAAACATAGAATTAAGGATCTGTGGTAAAATGACATTAAAACTAAAGAAAAATTTTATCATAGAAGAAAAGTAAAGTTAAAAAAACATCAATCAAAACAAAATATTTTGATTGTTTTGACCTAGTAAAATCAACCATAAAAAGATTGGTCACATGACCGCGGCCGTTACTGCATACAATCGTAGTACTCGATTTTCTTTCAGGAATTTAGCACTAGAGCAATAATTTTTTTACAAATTATTAATAAAAAAAGAAACATTTGAATTCTTATTATTTAGGTACTCAAATATTTCATTTTACGGCTGCTTTCAAGTAGTCAGGTACCGTCTTATTTTTTTAATTTATTTCATAAAGGAAATTAATACAGGATTCAAACATAGTAATAACGATACACACAACACACACGCTTCCAGGAGCTCAATCACAGATAACTATCGACGTAGTTAAAAACGTGCTAACCACGTGCAAACGCTAACCATTTGACCGATCACAATGAACATACGTTCTTACCACGTTCATACCACGGTCGCGTTACCATAGATGAAAGGTACAATACATCTTGGCTAAACCGAACTGCCGGCTTGCCAAACGCCGGCTAAATGCAATACGGCACTCGAGAAAGATTGAAAGAAGATATGTGCGAAGAAGATATATCTCGGGAAATGGCTCACGACTTGATGCGCTCGATTAATAATCCCGATCGATAACTTTAACGCGTGTTCCATTGTGATCGCGAAAACGTTAAACATCCGTGGTAAGAAATCGTTATCACGTCGCTTATTACCGCGTCGATAGTGATCTGTGATCGAGCAACTGGTCGATATCTAAACAATGATTTAGCACTAGTGTTTAATTTCATGCAGAAAATCGAGGACTACGGTGGCTGAAGAAACGAAAGCGTATCACGTGACTGCCTCGTTACTATTTTTTTTATTTTATTTTATTCAACTTTTTGTATACATACACAGTGGTGTACATTGGCGGGTTTGTTGCCTAGTTGGCAATTTCTTCCAACCAACCAATAAAATAATTACCTCTTAAACTAATCTACAAATTTTAGTAGTTGTGTTTTTTTTATGGATGTTTCTATACTGTTGGATAATTGTTTTCCTATTGTACTAAGGTGTTTTACGACCAGCAACAAGTTAGAAAAGTAATATTGGGATTAGCATTTCGCGTTAGTTTAAATAGGTCGAGAAATGAGGACACCATTATATTGCAATGGACAATGTAGGTGGCGCCCACTCGCCAACTTCAATTATTACGTCCAGTGGAAAATGTAGGGAAAATTTATAAAGATTACCATGACTTGGACGATATTACTTTTGCATTTTCATAACATGTATTTTTGAATTAAAATATTCGGTATAATATTGCGTGTATTTGCATATTAGTTTTATAAAGAGGATATTATTAAGTAACTTACCCTCTTCAGAAAAATCTAAGTGGACGCTTTTGGAGACCTTCAATTGTTTTTCTAAAGATTAACTTTTCTTAAACTTTTTAAAAATTAAGTTAAGATAAGTTTTAAGTTCTGCAAACGCCTAGATACTCCCATATTCGTTTCCAGAGTTTTCCTGTTGTTGAGATGTCAATAATGATATGTTTATGTTTAAACTCTAAATTAGGAAGATCAATGCGCATGATATTCTTCGTCAGCGTTAGTATAAAAATTCCAGATAGAAGCTCCAGTTTTTACATCATAAAAACTGTTCCAAAAGCTGTTTTGTTTCAAGGAAAAACAATATTAAAAGCTTTTTCCCGATGTGTGACGGGCAGTTTCACAATATTTAATTGATTACCCAGATGTCCACTGGGCCTGAGCGCCTCGCCCACTATTGCTCAGTCCGTATAGCATGTTTTTACAGCGCTCACAATGTTTTAATGGGAGTGAGTCAGATTTCCGAACGAGAAGCCGCTATAAATAAAGATCACGTCTTCTCTGATAACGTAATGTTTAATAAATAACAACAAACTTTAATCAAACCGCTATCAAACTAAACGATTAATAATAACTATGAGCTCATATTGTTCAAGCAAACTTTTGATATATAAAAAAAAAATCGGTGACCATTGGATGTGAATGAGAACGTCACACATAGCGACATAGCGTTGGTATTCGGTCATTTCGCGTAGGTAAAATCTATTCTATGAGTTTCTAAAGGGCAATCCTAAACGATTATCTCATTGTTACAAAGGGAATGGAGAAAGACCTTGGCCTTTTTCAAAATTCGTTTAAAAAAAGTGTTCGTTTTCTAAAATTGTTCGATTCTGTCGCCTTTTCCCGAAAATTTTCAATTTCACCGCTTTTTCCGAAATGATTCCGATTTTGCCGCCTTTCATTTTTATTGTCTTTTTTTCAGAATTTTTCCCCATTTGCCACCTTTTCCGAAATTTTCCCCATTTTGCCATCTTTTCCTATTTTTTGCCACCTTTTCCGAAATTTCCCCATTTTGCCATATTTTCCGATTTTTTGCCACCTTTTCCGAAATTTTACTAATTTCCACCTTTTTTCGAAATTTTCCGATTCCACCGCCTTTTTCGGTTCAGTCATCTAGACGTTTAAATGCGTTGAGGAAATCTAGCAAAAGAAATCCAGTATCTACAATATTTTCTGGTAGGAATGATGGTAACAAAATTTTTAGTTATGCGCTAACAAAGTTAATGACTATGATATAATATACAATACTCGTGTAAGATTGATTATTTTTTAAAACATATTTATTAATTTCTATTATTTAATATTGTTTTGTTTTAAAATATCTCTATGAAAAGAAAAACCTTGGTTGTTATGTGTTTCTTGTATATTTATTTATGTAGGTTACTGTCTTCAACAATATGAAGATTAAATAAAATATTTTAATAAAACATGTTCTACTCCGGACTAAAAACTATGAGTTGAATGCAGAACAGTCAAGTCATTGAAAATATATTTTTAAATATGAATGATTTTGTTTCATATATTTTTATATAATCTTCTCCAAATAAGATTGATTCCATTATCTTTTGTTTTAATGTTTGAAATAAATAAGAAATACATACGCACCTTAAACTTAAAGTTTAAGTTATAAAAAAATCATTGGATTTTAAATATGATTAAACAATGACATAAGTAAGTGTAGCAAAAGAAATTTGACGATGAGCCAAAAAAAAGACAGGATTTTATTATTTCGCATAATTCCTAACGGATGTATAATTACCATTTATGAATACAAAAATGACATTGCTTATGCCTACATCATCATCATGTATCGTCATTGGCGACCAACTAATAAAATGCAAGTGATGATGAAGGAATCTCGACAGCCTCCAGCAGGTGACTTCATGTGACGTCATCATTTGAGGTTGTACATCTATTTTCAAATATGAAATATTTATTTATTGTTTATTGTAAACAGACAAATACGTGACGTAGGAGGTTGGTTGATATTTATCACCATACCAAAGTGATAACGTCACCCCAGGGATCACCAAACACAGTTTCTTTTTAACTTTCTCGTCACTTTACCTTTATCATGTCCGCCTCGTGGCATAATGAGAGCGCATTTGTAGCAGTGCGATGAGGACGCGGGTTTCGATTTCCGTAGAGGGTCAACGTGAAATATTTTTTACATGTTATTTTCATATTGAAATATATGAAGAGACTGCGATATAAATTGTTTAACACATCTACAAAAGCTATAAGCATGCAATCTATGAACTCAATTTCTGGACAGATCGTTTAATTAATGTCCAATTGTGATTTCCCTTTTTTGTTAACTAATAAAATAAAATTATAAGTAGGTACCAAATTTTTTTTTTAACTTGCTTTGCATTTTTTATATCTGTTATATATTACAATATGTTTTTGTAACTTTTTCAACTTGTTTTTAAAGATAATAATTGATTTTAACATGCTTGATTTGTTTTTCTCACATACATGTAACTTTATTAAATGTACTTTTATCGTTTTTAATGTAATGTAAATGCCCATGTCGGCGTATTTTTTACAAATAAATAATATAAAATATTAATATTTTATGTTGTGATAAACCCTGGCCCGTTGAACTGATAACAGAAGCGTATGACTGATCATCTTAAACTTCATGTAACTAAAAGACATGATCAAGAATCACTAGCGCATCTGATGGTTACCAGATCAGTGCCCTATGCACCGTGCGGTGCGTGTAAGGGGAAAAGAAAGTTTGTAGTATTTGAAATAGATTACCTATATTAAACTAATTATGAATTTAGGTTATATAATATAATATAACACGATACTACTAATTAAAAAAAAACACTATTGAGTCGATGGCAGGTACCTACCTTACCATTAATTGTTTTTCCAAGATTTTCAGGTGTATTGCTTACTGGAAAAAGATGGTGACATAGTTAGTGTCTAGTTTCTAATAAACCCGCTTATTTGAAAGTCGGATGAATTAGTAATATTCAATCTGAAATACAAATAAAATATTGGGATAAAAGTGGTAACCATTAAATCAATTACGTTTTTTGTAAAAGCGTACTTAAAAAGATGTGGTCATAGTTCATTCGTTAGGTGCCATCCGTATACTGTTGGGTTCTGATGGGATTGTCCATTTCAATTAAAATAAATAATTAGTGAACAATATCTATTATATATTCCCTATTTTCAGTCATAATTTTTTATATAGAAATTCAAGGCAGGGAGATATTATCTTAACTGATAAAGGAAGTATATTTTCATAGAATGTGGGATTCCTCCAAGATAATAATAATTACGGGAAATCAATATTGGCTATGTTATGTCTGTTGTACATAAGTGTTATCTTAAAATATTATATGTGTAGACATCCACAATTACTCAAAATATATGGGGGTTTTTTCGTGTAAAGGTACTATTTTATGATTTACTATGGCCTATTTAATATTTTAATGTATATTATTAAGCCTAGACTAAAGAACCTCGTTCTGATCCGGAAAAGATATTTGGTAACTTGTAATATTAAAATTATTGTTTAGGCATGTATCTTAGTTACCTTCTTAAATTTCAGTTTATACGGTTCATAGGATGCATTATCGATTAGAACTTTAATTTGCCATTAGAATCTTCTCACGGTTAAAATCTTATAATTATTAATAATAAATAATTTTAAATTTATTCAAAACGATAAAAAAAATGTTAAATGCAATTTCGAATAGTTATTGTTGATTCTACTAGTAGGTATAAAAATATACATCAGTTTATATTTCAACTTTGTTTTCAGGTTAAAAAAAAAAATAATACAAAAATTTATTTGTTATTCTAATGATTATATCATAGTATAAAAATTACTTCATTGAAAAGGTTTTTAAGATACAATTATTGGATTATTATTGATGATGTTTTGTCATAAGTTCATATAGTATTCGTGTTGTATACCGCTTCGCTGTGGTTGGGATAAATTACTTATTATCAAAATATGCACAAAATATTGATGCAAAACTACAAAACATCGAGGTTCACGTTTACGTATTGATAGTTATGCGAAATACTATAACACTAGACTAAACATAGCAATGCAAACAGAAATAATTAACTTAAAATATTGAGTATATTGGGTATACTTTTAATATTTGGGGGGCGTATGTGAAGAACTAAATAAACAAATACATCAGGTTGTTTTAAAGCTATACTTTTGTTAGTAATGTGCAGTAATGACTATGTACGGTCAGCATTTTCTGATGAACAAATGATTTTCTCATTAGAATTATGTTCCAAAAACATTTAACACACTATATTTCAAACAAACTATGCAAGCAAAAAATGGTTAAATCGTGTAGTATGATATATATTAATTATGGTTAATCCCATACAGAGATTGAGGTGAATTTTTAATCAAATTCTGGAATATGGATATTTCGAGCGCTTACAGGGCCTGTAACCTGTCATGGCGGCTGTGTTGTGAAGTGGCACTTTATGAAGGGGTCTACATTCTATTCCCCATGTCCGCTGTATTACCGAATATCCACAGCAGTTAACTTTTTTGGATTTTGTATATATGCTATCGAATAAGAATGTAGCTATCCCTCCAGCGAAAAATTCTACGCTCCAACTTTGTAAGGGAATGTGAAAGTAAAATTAGACCAGTGCTCACCGTTTTTGGGATAAATTCCAGATTTGTGTACTTATGTATTGTGATACACGTACCAAAAGTTGTTATTACTTGTTTTTTATAAGGGTATCTTCAAATATTGTTTCCTATTAGAAAATCGTAAATTGTTCGTCCTGTTTCCCGCCCGTTCTGAAGCCCCCGCTGTTTTCGCGAGAAAGCTGCCGCGCCAAAATCCCCCCCCGTGATCGCCATATCACGCAAATGGGGATTATCTCCACCCCCCATCCCCCCCCCCCCCCCTCCTCCCCCCTGCCATGGTTACCCCACTATGACGAATACTATAGTAATTTCTTTCTACGCGCAAGTCGGAAGAAAAGGGCGGAAAAGGTCGGTGACGCCAGACTCTAAATATATCTTCTCTGCAGATATCAATTACAAATTCTCTGCGAGAAAATTGGATGAAAAATCCGATGATTCAATGAAGAAATTGATAGAATTTAAACTTCTGTTGTTTTGCAACAAATTGGTGTGATGTACTATCTGAGATAAAATAAGGAATAAAAATACGAGACCCGAATACTTATGAAATTATCATACATAGTAGATGTAGACACATATGTTACAATATAAAAAGTGGGTAGTAATTTATAGTACATGCTATAAATTACTTGTTATATTTTAGTTCAACTGAGGTGACGAAATATTTTTATTCGGTGTAAATTGTGAATGCCCTTTACAAAAGCGAAAATGTACGTTAGTGTAAAATTGATTGTGTGTTTCTGAAGAAATAAATCATGTCGTTGTTTTCAGTGTAACGCTATTATAGATTTAACAACCAAGTATAGTTCTACAACCAACCTTATCTGGAACTTAAAACAGGCTGAAACAAGAAATCTGTATTGATTGATAATCTTTTTGTCATGAAAATTATACCGTTTCCCACTTTAAAACAAAACATGATGTTTATTCAATAGAACTTTTTTTACAATCTTGACTAGACGGACTTGTGTTTATAAACACACCGGTTGAGTTTTTTAAATATATAAAGAGTAAAAACATGAGGTTGCGAAATACGACTTCGGAAATGTGTATTTTTTCATTTCCAACAGAATCAGAAAGCGAAAATAGATTTCCGGCAAGAAACACTAGTTTCCTAAGACGCCGACCCGAACTAACTGTTTTGCGTTTTGCAACGTTGGACTCTTCGACAATTACAATTGAATCAGTATGCAAAGCATTACTGTACGCGTATTATCAGAACAAACATTGTTATTTTAATCACGCCTTTAAAACATGAGTATATAGGGTCTATTTCAACAGAAAACGTAGGTGCGACTTAATACTTTCCCTTTATACGTACCAAATGGTACATGCGTCGTATTTACAGTGGATATCTTTATTATTTGTTACATCATTGGAAGGCCAAAAAAATGAGGTATCAGGCCTTGCGCATTCAGCGCCAGTTTCAGTTTTTGGTTCACCACATATGAAAATATTGTAATGGGTAAGAAAAAATCACATTAAAATATTATTAAGAGTACAGATTTTAAATAATATCTCGATTGTAAAATCACCCTGGAATTTGTATTGATTTTAATTGACTTATTTATTTCTTGCATTTGAAAATGAACACGATGACTTAATATGTACATGATAAACTTGCGAATGGCTTAATTCTTATTTACAAATTCATAAATAGAGAGATTTAATATTAAATTTCAGTTAAACGAATTTTTGACACTATAATAGTTTAGTCGCAAAGAAGGTCTTTGTTGTTACTATAATATTAGTAAGATTTTTGTTATTATATTTTACACGTTATTGTCCAATGTTCAGGAGGCTTGATTTGAATTCAAAAAAATAAATAGAACCTGCTTTGTTTACTCTCAGAATGGGCGTGACAAGAACTGAGGGTCCTCGAAGAAAATCTGACAGGTTGAGTTTTCCAGTTTTCAACTGAGTGGGACGGCGGCGGCGGCGACCAGGCGGCTTTGCTCGCGCGCGATGAGCTCGAGAGGAGGAAGCGACGTGGGCCGGATTGGGAACCTCGTTAGTCCTGTGAGAGAGCGGTTGTTCACTCACTACTGAGGACCTCCTGATCACTGATCAGCGATCACGGTCTCTCTTTGGCAGACTGTGACATGGGGACTGGGGAGGACTGTTGTTCGCCTGTAGTATTAAATTGTCGATAATTTATAGTATACTATGTCACATAATCGTTAAATTCTCTTGGGTTGGGTGTGGTGCAACGCGGCCTAATCGCATTCAGTACTGTCTAGCGTCTATTATTTATAAGTAGATATGTGGTGGAAGGAATTTTCTCATTAGACAGTAATTATACTGTTATAAATTTACAATTTTTTAATAATAGATGCATACATTGAGAATACAGTATTAAAAACGTACATAAGTAAGCTAATATAATGAAACTAATGCAGTATTTAGTAAAATATTGTCTAAACTCTGCAAAAAAAAAAAAACTTTTTTTTTTCTCCTTCTAATTATTATGCGTGATTTTTTTTAGATTACGTATTTCTCAATATCAGAGATAAAAAAGAAAAATTCTAGACATCACATTTTTTAATGGCATTTTTTAAAAATAAAAAGGGTAGGCCAGCGTTAGAAATGTTGATTGTTTCAAATTGTTATTTTGGATTTGTTGGAACGCCGATAAAGCGTAGAAACTCAAACTATAATCTATTAGGAATTATTTAATTAATTAACAGTCCAGTTTTTGAAAAAAAAAATTATATATATAATGCAGAATATAAAATAACGCGAGATCCTCATTTTTGTCATTAATGAAAAAATCAAACGTAAGTTTTAAGATTTTACCTGGAGATTCATCTGAAACCTGGATATTGTGTGAAACAAATTTCTTAACATTTCAAGCTCTGCATAATTCTCAAAAAATATTGTATTTGAATTAAATTTTCTTTCAAAGACCAATAGATATGAAAGTATCTACTCTTCAAATTTTAATAATAAAAAAAAGTGCTATTTCATTTATTCCCTTATACACAACTAGTGGTGCATAGGGCACTGCATATGTAATAGTTACACCAGTGCAGTCTAATGAGCCTTTTATTACACGAATTTAGGATGATCGAACAAAAAAAATATGAATACATGAAATGTTAATGTGAAACACATTTTATGTAAATTGATATTTATCATTTTTTAATGACACAAAACAGGTACAAGAACCTTTTACTTTATCAACGTCATTATTCTATATCCTCTTCCTACGTGGAACATATTATGGATACCGCAAACTGCCTCCAAGCCAAGCGATTGTCTGCCAGATCCCCTGCATCTACGTTCCGCAGCTCTGACGTAAACTGCCGCGCGTAATTTTATTTAATATATTTTGGAATAAATAAATAAAATGCAGTATTGAGGATATTTTTTAAATTTTGCGGACGGGCATTGAATTATGATTGATTAATAACGTGAGAGCCTTGAAATCGTCAAATAATGGCGTAATCAAATTCAACACGTACCTATTCTGTAAAAGGCATGATTTAAGGTGGCTCATTGCCTTGCTTCTCGGGCCATGTGCCCACATATACATGGTGTAATAAAACTCGATGTACAATCGGGAAACCAGTAAATCTACATCATATTTGGAGTCGATTTTGTACAATATTTTTATTTGACCCATACATTATGGTGTAACAAAACTCGTAGTACAACCCGAAAACTGGTGAATCTACATCATATTGGAGTCGAATGTTTAATATGACTTGTGAATCTGGATTTTAAAAAAAAAAAAAATCTCAAAAAAGCTTTTATAATAAGTAGATTTCATGGTAGATTAAGTAAAATTGCACAAAAGTTTTCGTAAGTACCGCAGATAAAGTAATATTGCGTGAATTCTTATTAAATTCAGTTTTTTTTTGTTTTCTTAATGTATAGTATTAATTTGACTAAATAGATGATATTTGATAACAATTTGCCAAAATTTTATGCAAAAAAAAAAACTTTTTCTCGAAAACTCCATAGTTTTTTGACCCATGTCAAATGAAAAAAATTTATTCACAAAATCGACTCTAAATATGATGTAGACTCACGGGTTTCCCGCTTGTACATCGAGTTCTGTTACACGTTGTAGAATGTGAAAATTTTAATAAGAATAAAATGTATGTGTCTTTCAGCAACTCTCCTGAAACATTCCTGAAAAAAAAGACAGATTATTTATTTGATATTTACTCGTAGTCAGCTAGTAGCTCTATAGTAGAGCTGGTATTGAAATGAGCCTAGTCCTCAACTGGAAATCTTGTTTACCATTGTGTGATTAATAATTTTAAACCCCTTACGAAGCCCCGTTATGTACATAACTTTCTTTATTGGCACAATTTATAATATATTATATTTTTTAATTTTTTTTTTCTTGAAAACGGTTTGTGCTTTTATGAAAATAGTGAAAAAGAATGAAAATAAAGAAGAAAAACATAAATAAAAATCTTTATTTTATACTTAAAATTATAGTGTCACAACATTCATTCAATGTTCAGTGCAAAATAAAAATGACATTAAAATGTTATAATTTTCGTTTCCAATTCAATCAAAATAATTTAAACACATAATTTAATAATCTTAAATCAATAGAAATTATAGATTTTTCGACAATTATTATAATAAGGCATAAACACTCCTTCATACATACTAATATTTTAATTTTTTTTTCGATTCAGTCAACATTTTCATTTTCAAAGAAACTTGCACATTTAAATCTGAATGTGCACCACAATAAATGTTAATTTTTATTAAAATCCTCAAAATAATCGGATGTTTACACTGCGACACAGTAATCCAAATTTATTATTAAACTATGTAACTGTACAAACTAAGAAGTTAAATTAATCTGTTAATATCTTAAAAGTACTAAATAAATAATATATTTTTTTTTAAAAACCTATTCGAATCCTGCAGCACCAAAGTACTATCAGAAAAGGACTTGTTTAAAAACTGATAATATTTGAAGGTGTTTTGTATTTTAGCAATACAAATATTAATTAATGTACCTAAGTATACCCCAATATGAAACAGAGATTTCCATAAATATTTACTCAAGTAGTTTTCTAGAGTTATTTCTGTTAATTCTCATTTTCACCATAGCAAAAAATAAAAATTACCTGTCATTGAGAAAAATTCATACCGATCTTATCTTAAAAAATTATATTTCTTACTGCATTTAAATTTTATGAATGGATGTTAATAATATTTATTCCTATATTCGCTTTTATCTAAAGTTTTTTTAACAGTAATTTCGTAATTATTAATAAATATTTTTTTGAATATTGAAAATGCAACTTATCTTTAAATATAAATTTTAGCAGAGTTTACATTAAAACATTGTACATTTTACATTGAAATTATACAACTCTAGAGAGTTACATATTGATATTTATAATGAATATTTTGTTTATAATATTTATATGAGTACTAAAACGTTTTGGTGTTAAATTTAAAAAAAAAAAAAATTGTTTTTTCACATCCTAGTATTTAAACTTCTAATATTTTGTATAGTAAAATATTGAATGTGTAAATTAAGACAATAGAAAACATTTTATTATGAAAACAGGATATACCATTTATTTAAAGTTTCATTAGAAGTCATATTTTTAAAAGGTAATATGCAAAAAAAAATGTAAGTGAACGCAATAATTGTGCGAATGTACAGTTATATAGTGCAATGGATTGATTTTAGCCTTCAAATTTTATGAGGATTTCGGTAATTTTGAAGATTAAAATTTAGCCCCATCTAGCCCTTACTGCTTATATTATGTATTTTTGTAAACTATGATATATTACACACATAATAATATAATATTATCTTTGTACGATTATGTTGTTAAGCTATTCAAATAAAATAATCTATTAAATATAGTTTTGTGTGCAATGATCAATAAAGTTTTAACCGACCATCAATAGGATTGCCTATTACAATTTTATTTAGTTTTTACTGTTGGATAATAATATGAAAACCAAAATGCATATAATATCTACAATTATAGCAAGATTGTTTATAAAAATAATGAGATTATATCAGTGACCCGATGTAATATTTCTAAAGTTCATCTATTATTTTAATTTCGTATTTTAGTTTGTTGTATCTATTTATCTAATTACTATTACAATATCGTAATTTTAATACAACTTGATTAGGTACCCTTAGACAGAAACAGTTGATGGGTGATATACAATTAAATTACTCTTCTAATAATACAATATGACTTGACAAGAACTTTTCTGCTTTTCCGATAAACGTTTTTTTGTTTAATTCATTTTATTGTACAATCGCCATAAAATCAAAACACACTACAAAATACGTCAAATTTCATTTCATAACATTTACTGTTCTGGTTTGTAAAAAACTTAATAGCCATTGATTTATAGAAAAAATAGAAGAAAATCTTTCTCCTAAAATAATAAAGTAATACTTCTTCTTAGTAGTTTTCTGGTATTGATTGTATGGCTAAGATTAATGTTGTTGATTAAGTTTGGTGTGGCGGCGATGCGGCGCTAGTGTAGACCGCGTGCGGTTCGGCTCCTAGCTAAGGTACAGTTCTCGGCTAAGACTAGTACCGGCCGCTGGCGCCAGGTGTCACTCAGGAGGTGGCTGGACCGGCTGCCTTGTGCTCCAAGTACAGGAAATAGACTCCCGCCGCGTAAACCAAAGTGTTGAACAGCCCAAAGCACTGTAAATAGAGAGAAATGGTAATACTTGGCATCAATTTATCATACAGAATCAATATTGAAAAGAACAGAAGCTTAAAAATAATCAAGTTTTTATTAACGAAGCGAGAGGGTTTTAAAAACGCCTAAAATTAGAATACCTATATTTTTTTAGTACATACTTGCATACTTATATGTGATTACTTTTTTCAGGGGAAGAGGATAATAACAAATTGCATCATATAAATGACAAAATTGGTAGATACTGAATAATATGATAATACCTTCCATTATATTTATTCAGTGAATCACGATAAACAACTCGCAAAATTCCGTCTTAAAATTATTATTATTGGTGCGTCACTGACTACTGACTAAATTTAAAAAAAAAAAAATTAAAAAAATAAATCAAAACTTTTCTTATTAATTTTTTATTTATTCAAATCAAAGTAAAACAACTTGAAATCATGAATAATGCTACAGAAAAGTTTATACATTAAGTAATGTAAATGTATCCATATTTTTTATATTATTGATATCCCAACAGAGACAGAGAAACTCTGAAAACAAATGTGGATTATCTAGGCGTTTACAGGGCATTTCACGTATTACAACATTTCCCATTCCGCCCATTATCTGATAACCATACATGACAAATTTCGAAACATCTATTAGTATAAAGTTATCACGCGTTATTTCACATCAATGAGATTTTCCTCACTGGTGACACCTGTTGAGAAAATTGCTAAGCATTTGGCTATCAATTTTTTGGCGGCATGGGTATAATCCAGTAATTTGTTTAGAGTTCTGTTTTGTTTACTGTTCCCTAGATAGCATCAATGTGCATTAAGAATGAAGACACCACAAAACCTTGATATAAAAACTGATAATATTCCGTGACCTTCTTTCCACCAAGCAAGATGGATAAGACTACCGTTTAATTACTAAGTTAGTTAGCTACATTTCTAGGTACATCTTAACTCAGACACACTTTGGAAGAAGCTTAGCGGGAGCTAGCGTCTACGCTGCATATTTCTAATCCTTAATAAATAGAACCTACGCGCTTGCTGTAGTCCTGTTAGAAATATTACGTCCTTTGGGTCTATTCTCGTTGGTTGTTTTGACTTTGAATGCATATAATCATTTAAATATTATAATGCATTCGTATCTATAATTATTAATGAAAATTTTAGTACGCGTAACACCTCCATGCTTCTTCTTAAATCTGTCGGTCTCTAGCAGGTAACAATAATCGTCGTAATTAGTTCACACAGACCTATATCTACCTACAAGACATGTTTACAAGAACAATAGGAACATAACTGTTACTATTCATTCAATATCATGGCTCTTAGATTAGGAATATCATTTTAAATAAAAATGGCAATTAGGCAAATAAAATAAATGATATGAATATGAATGGATATGGACAAAACAGGAGCCGCGTTCGTTAAAAATATTAGTCTAAAAGGTCTAAAAATGTTCCTTTGAAAACGGTGACGCGATTGTTATTTGTGACGGTACCCTAGCGGCTGATTTTAATAACAATGTGCAGAAAATGATTTTTTACATAATATTTATTATATTTGGAAGTTTGTTATAATTGCGATTTTCTACTGTTGGTGGAACTGCATTTTAATTATAATAAATAAAACACGACATTTTTTTATGTCAGGGTTTACCACCTTAGACTTTACCAGTCCGAAGTCTCTGGAGATGTCAGTAATGACGAAACGTGAAGAATTTTGTAAAATTAAAACATATTGCCTCAGAGGCAATATGTTATATTGACGAAATGGTTTTTTTGTTTTTAAACCTATGTTATACCTACTCTAAAGTAGCCTAAAGGTGGTGCAACAGGCCATTATTGTTATAATTATGTAGACAAACAACATTTTGTGTGTCCAAATATTTTGATTAGATTTTTGCCATGACGGACTTGCATTAAATTACAATATACATTCAGAATTCGTAAAGTGAGTGTGAACTTACCCCAGCCGTGAGGTTTGATGCTCTGTAGTAGGCGTAAGGTGGAGTCCACACAGCCAACTGGACTATGAAGGCAATGGTGTACAGAATGGTGGTTATGGTGGTGTTGAACAGTTCCTGAAACAAAATGACCAGAGTCAGGTAACGGCATTCTTTTACAAGTACTTTGTGGGTTTCATTTCATACGTACCGTGCCGTGCACGAATGCAGAATAATTAACAAAAAGAGTGGGCTATGTTTATGTGAATTTTAAGTCATGTGTAACTATGTAGATAAGTAAGACTGGTGTACCAATACAGTGCCCTATGCGCCATTGGGTGGGGTAGGGGAAAAATGGTAAGTGGTAGGTACCAATCAAACCTGTCAAATTATTAGGTACCTAACACACATATTTTTAGCAAAACAGATCTTGAAAAATTATCTTTCTGATCGTTGGTTATGTATTAAATAATAACTCGTAATTTCACCGGAGTAAATATGGCATTGGACTCAACTGTTCCAGTTGAATAACTTTTCCTGTCTAGTTACTTGCATGTAAATAACATGGCCATTGTTCCGTTCAACTGTTTATAGGTAAGTCTTAGTTCTATTATAATCTATGTTCAGGATAAACGACATACATAGTACAATAGACACACACATATTACGTACATAATTTCGTTTAACTTAGGTAGGTACATAATACTAATAATAGTTAAAATACTTCAGCTGTCTTTCTTGAGGGCACTTGCACTGTATGCCATAGTATTGAGTCACCCATTTCCGAAGTTCATCTTGTCCATTTTTTAAAGATATTTATACACCGTTTCCCACGATGAGACCGCGAAACTCCAGAGGGTGATTATTCATGATATTCTGAGAAAAAAATCTTATTGAAGTTTTTCAAAAAACTCAATTCTAATTTCTTAAAAAAATGATTAAAATATGAATAAAAATTCACGCGTGTAATACCGTCCATTTTTGAACTGGCTAACACCACGTGACCTGCACCAATTTCAGATATGAAATTCGAATTTTGAATGTCCGCACAAGGCAAGGCGTTCGGTGACCAGAGCGGACCCCCACTCCTTCTCGCCCACCGCCACCCCGCCACCGCTAGCATTTCAAACAGAAGCCAGTATTACATAGTCGCTTTTTATTAATACTTTTTTTTTATTAATTATTAAAAATGCCCGGATCAAAAAACTTTATAAGGATTTTTTTCTCAGAATACCATGAACAATCACCCTCCGGAGTTTCGCGGTCTCATCGTGGGACACGGTGTATAAACGTGAGTAGATAATACATATTTTACCCATACATTTATGATGGTATGGTAATAGAAAAATATTTTTCAATCTTTATACTGACTAAAAGAATATGTATACATAGTGTAACAAAACTCAATGTACAAGCGGGACACCAGTGAATCTACATAATATTTGGAGTCGATTTTGTATAATAATTTTTTTTTATTTGACCCCATAGTTTTTGAGAAAATTTAATAAGAAGTTTTTTTACAAATTGTTATCAAATATCATTTAGTTAGTCAAATTAATACTATCCATAAAGAAAACAAGATAAAAAACCGCATTTTAATAAGAATTTGTGCTATTTTGCTTAATCTGGAGTTCTTATGAAAGCTTTTATGAAAATAACAAAAAATGTTTTTCAAGCTCAGATTCAAAAGTCACGTTACATATTCGACTCCAAATATGATGTAGATTCACCAGTTTTCGGGTTGTACTACGAGTTTTGTTACTCCGTGTATACAAAAAGTTTACAAATCAGCTCATTTTTCATTTAAAAAAATTACAAGGTGAATTTTGGAAATAGACAATGCCGACGCGACGCCAACTTATCATCTACATAAGTAGATAATATTGTCCCCTTAAATTATCGTATCTTTAACCCTAGGACCTATGATAATAATCTTATGATCATACATCAATTTAGTTCAATAAAATCTTCTAGCAAATTTGACAAGCTTTTAACTTAGAGTTACAAGAGAACCTAGTACATCATTTTTTCTTACTGAAAATTTCTACATTACTGGTTTGCTGTATATAAAATATCGAGATTAACTAAGAGCCGACGTTTATTGAATAATAATCGTAATTATTAGCATAAAGAAATGCATATACTATGAAAAAGTGATTTGTTTTAAGTCCCGTATAGGCCCGTTAGAATATATTTATTATACACTTAGATCTGCCTTGCCAGAGTAAATTAATTTAGAAAAGTAATGACACGAAGAATCCGACACCTCATATACACTTACACGGGTCGACCTATCAGAGCCCTTCGACTGCCGGCAAGCATCCGCCCACACACCGCAAAGGTATTATAGGCTATATATAGGGTTACAGTAACAGTCTATCAATAATCTACCCGTTCTTTACGAGGAGCGTTCGTGATTTTACCATGCATGCAAAAATGACTTTTTTTTCTTGTGTGACGGGCGTATTATTTTTAAGAAGAAAACTTTTTCGAATAATAATTTTATTTTAGGATATGTAAACTAAAATTAATAAACACTTACATGTGGAAAGTCACACCATCTTTTTGACAATTTTATCCGTACGGTTTTTACACGGTTTCACTACACAGGAAGGCATTTCGGAATGTTTTCTGAACTTCCGACTCTGCCGGCGGTGAAAGAAATACTGAATACGCGTTGCTGGCAGGAGGCTGGATGGTTTGGCGGAGTTGAAGTGTCATTCATTTTTTGGGTTCAGTTCAAGGATCTAAGGTGTATTCATAAATCAATGCGTAGGGCCCTTTTTAATGTGCGATAGACATTTTATTGTACTGAACCGCGTTTGGATGATCATATTATCTTATGTAATAATTATAAAATATCAGTGAGATCCACTGCATTGTTGTACCGATGCAGTGCGTCGTACGACAATTGGGTGCGGATAAGGGAAAAGTAGTAATAGAAGTAGAGACTTTGATGATATGTTTGGCAAAGATAAAATAATTTCGGGCTATCTAACTTCCAGCCTTTTAACCGTATTTTTTATTTCAGCAGTTTAATTATATTTATTTTTTGTATCCTTAGGACCTTGAGGTATAAGATCTTTTGTAGCTAGGAATATGTAGTATTCAGGTTCCGTGTGATTACAAGCAAGAAATTCTCACGATTCCTAACCCACTGTTAGACTATAAATGATATCAATCTCAACATGTAGTACCTCAGTCGATTGTCACTAACCACCTAATAATTACCATTGTGCAATGTTACTAACTTATGCATTGTTGTACAAACTTAAGCGGTATGATTGTTATAGTTGAATCAGGAATTCATCATGTTGCGTTTTAAACCTACAAACCATCACTTTTTTTGATGTGCGGACTATTAAGGAAGCTCCGATAACAATAATAATGTACATATGTATTGATGTTTGCGTTATTTAAAATCGAATTGTGTTCAGTGGATACCCGTTTATGAAAATTAAAAATTCGCCTCTCGTTTATGGAACAGGTTATTCTAATATTTGCTATTTAAAAAATGATTTTGAGATTATATAATTATAAACAAGTACATGTAAGAAATCCCAACCTTCAATTTTGGCTTACTATCGAAATCATTCAAACAAGGCAATGAAGCCTCTTTTTGTTTTTTTTTTTTGAAGTGTTCTTTATTGATCGCAAAATTTAAACATAACATTAGAAAACAAATATACTGCACGTCCGTTATAACCGCAATTTGCGCGATTGGTTTATCTGTGATTAGATAAAAGATAATTTACCTTGTAATACTACAAATAAATAAAAACATGTTCACAAAAATATACATTCTACCATTAAGATAATGCATTTATGGTGAAAGTACATATAAATTATTTTGTTACATCAATATAAAAAAGTTCTATTTTCCTTCAAATTCCCTTAGACAGAAAATAGATTTTTATTCTGGAAACGATATAGTGTTTACTCAAATGACATTTATTATGACTTTTCGTGTCGGGTTAAGATCAATGTGGCTACAACATTCAAAGTCTTCATGCCTCCAGGTTGACGATCTCAATAATTATTATTGATGAAGCTGTAGCGAACAGGGTATAAACGGCATGTATTCAAATATATTGTTTTATAAAATTATCTCGCTACTGCCATAAATTAAGCGCTATATTAAATAATTTTTCAAACCAATAAAGTACACGCTGAAAGCACGCATTCGACCCCAGTATTACTTATAAACTATTAAAAATCAACGTAGTTAATTTTATCTATTATGTCGCAAAATCCAAAGCATTCGTCCCGAAGTTTGGACACAATTCCATTATTGACGGGAGTGTGCAGCCTAAACTGGGATGGTGGATTATTATTAGTGAAGGGGGTCTTTAAGAAATTACATGGAATGGTGAGTTAAGATGTAGAGGAGTGTGTGGATAAGATTACATACTGAGAGGTGTAAGGAGCGCACCAATTCTTCAGCAATTCAAAAATGACATGATATTTGAAATTTGTTGTACAATGTTCTCAGTTTTCATTTTATTATGTTATTGTTGATAAAAAAACGAATGATTCTATGAATGAACAGCTTTAGATAAGTCAGAAATACAAGTGTGCCTAGTTGTAGAAGCTTTGCGGAATGGATAGAGAATTCTTGTGTAAGCTTCTGATGGCCATGTTATGCGTCAAGTACTTGAAGTGGTCATGTGCTTTAGTCGGAATTTTTTTGGATCGTTTATGAGAATCGGTATTGGTCTCCCAGGCTGTACAATGGATTCTACTTTCATATTCAAGAGTCCGAATCGTACCTAGCTTATCATCTCGGCCTATAAATTACATAGAGAATTATGGCGATGATGGTTTTTGTTATTTTACGTTATTTATAATTGCGACGATTTTGAGTATAAAGTGTGAGTTCTAATTACTTTAATCTGACGCAAATTTAACATAAAAATTGCTAAACCTTAATTTCTTCGTTTGAATTACCAACTTTGATCCAAACATTTTATAAAAGAATTTAGAAAATTTGTCTCCCATTGGTCATTTATGGCTTTTTTCAAATGTACAACAATTCACAACATACATGTTGATGCACTTAGCTGTGGGGATTATTTCCAGCCACGAGGGCAATGAACTGTTTTGCGCGTTCTCCATTAAGATTTATTTTATCCGCGATTCGAGAGGCTCAGTTAATAAGAATCACGGCCCTTAGCTGATGTGGAAAAAGATGATCGAATATATTTGAGTCGTCAATCACGGATAGCATTATCAAGAAAGTTAATAATTCTAAATAGGCGTGTGAGTGATTTTTATGCTCCTGGCGTGCATTAGCCATCAGATTTGTAATTCAACATATTGTGATTGCGCGCAAATTCAATTTTTAAAAATGTAAATTACTATAGAATTTTAGCGTATTGATGACCATATTAGATTGGTTATGCGATCATCAAACTAACTTGCAGGCGAACCATTTTATTCAATTGGTAGTCCGGGTATTTCATGCCAGAGTTACATAGAACTGAGAGGCTCGAGACAGCCACAAAGAGTCATTGCATACTTGACTTGCTGGGTCACATCATGAGGATTTTTCGATGCACGCACGTGATTATTTCGACATTCTCACATGCCCACTTTCAAGCGCTTTTTTCGTTGATCATGCCAGGTTGTGCTCACACGGTCTTGCAGCTCGACTATGCGTCAGCCAGAAGAAGATCCGCATTTTATATTTACAATAGCTGTTCTTCAGGATACGATTATTCCGATTACGTCACGTACTTTGGCCTTTACATTATGAATTTGTCTTGAATAATGTACCATCTCAGTGTAGGCACTATGATGCGATCTAATTTCAACTTTGAGGTTAACTGAATCGACAATATTTACACACAATCGCCTAAAGAATTCATCAGATGCATGTCCAAATCTAACTTGGTCAATATTTTCCATGGTATCATACTTCGCTTTTGTACATTATGTTTGGTACCATTAGAAACTCTGGAAATGCATTGCCTTATCAGGAAATATCGAATAATTCGGTATTCCAGAATAATATATTATTCCGATTAGATTTGAATCTCATTACTAATGCGAATAAATCAGGTTTATGTAAAATACCACTTTTGTTCTTTTGGGGGTTACTATAATCCAACAGACAGCACTAATACACAGGAGGAGCAAGAATTGAAGCAGTTTCAATTAAGAATATATATCAAACATAAAAATAATTAGTCTCGGTCATTACTATCTTACAGTACTTATAATATAATTTCGCAATTTTAATAGTTTATTGACGTGATAAACGTCTGCTGTAATCTAGAAGTTCGAACGCGAGCCGCTGATCGACATATAACAAAAAAATGTACTACATGTCCGCTTGAAAGTGAGCATGTACAAGTCCGAGCGCGAAATAGCGATAGAGAATTGCCGATCGGTTTGTGACGTCTATCTCTCTTCCACACGATCGGCCGATGCGTCCGATAGAAATAAGAGGACAGCAGCAGCACATGGTGTTAGATCCTAACGAAATTACAAATGCGAATATTGGCGTAGATAATTGTTAGTTCTCGACGTTAACTAAATCTTTAAAGTATACATAATTTGTTAATTAAATAATCGTCATCTTTAATTCTAGATGGCGTACTCGTCTGCTATTGGCTTACATCAAGTGTTTACACTGTATGTGGACGATGTATCCCGTAAAATTATCGTCCGTTAACTCATAGTACAGTTTTTCCAATGTATTTGGTAATTGTGATGTTGTTTACCTCTGTTAAAAGCCTCACATATTGTTTAGGTGTCTTCTAACAGATTGAAGGTACTGAATACAATCGGAACAAGAAACCAGTGAGGTAGTGCAGCAGCGCATGGGATACACTCGCCATAATGTTCTGCTGGTACTACGACAAAGACTTTTACTATTGATTTTTAGAAAAAACCCTATGAATAGTTACCTATATGTTTTATTATAAAAATTATGACATACATAAATTATTCAATAAATGTTCTAGCAAAATGCCAAGTCTTTTAACTCAGAAAACGGCCCACTTAACGTATTACAACATTTATCTTAACATGGCATATTCTACATGGTTTAAGTATTTAAATTCTGAATATCCATAGAGCCGACGTTTGAATCGAATACTTTATCACTGTAAATATCGAAAATTACTATATTCAGGTACATGGGAGAAAATCCTGTTTTGGTATACCTAGTATTTGTTGATTTATCAATTAACACTTAGTTCTGCTTTGCAGTAGTAACGCATTTATTTAGGACATAAGTAATGACACGAAGATTCAGCACCTCAATACACCTTGCACGGGGTCGACCTAAATCAGAGCCGTTCGACTGCCACGCAAGCATCCGCCCACACACCGCAAAAAGGTATGGAGACTATATATAGGGTTACAGTGACAGGACTATACAATACTAACCCGTTCCTTTACGAGGAGCGTTCATGAAATTTTATCATGGCATCTAAAATGACTTTTTTTTTCTTGTGGACCAGGGCTATTTATTTAAGAAGAAAACTTTCTTTGAATAATAATTATTTTAAGGCTATGTTAAACTAATAATAAATAAACACCTTTCATGTGGAAAGTTTACACCATCTTTTTGTTAATTTTTATCCGTACGGTTTTTACACGGTTTCACTACACAGGAAGGCATTTCGGAATGTTTCTAGAAACTTCCGGACTCGGCGGCGGTTTTGAAAGACAATTACTGATACGCGTCTGCGGAGTTGGATGTTTTGGCGGAGTTTGAAGTTGACATTAATTTTTTGGGTTCAGTTCAAATTAAAGATGTATTCTTAAATCAATGCGTAGGCCCCTTTTAAATGTGGATTATAATTGTACGTGTATCTGAAGCCGTGTGACTGGAATCATATTATCTTCATGTAATAAATAAAAATATCAAGATCTCACTGCACTTGGTCGTACGATGCAGTGCCTTACGCACCATTGGGTGCGGATAAGGGAAGGTAGTAATAGTAGTAGATTACTTTGATGATATGTTTTTGCAAAGATCAAATGTTGCGTTTTAACTATGGCGGACTTTTTTGAAGCGGTAAACAATAATATTGTATAAATGTATTGATGTACGTTATTTAACGAATTTGTTCAGTGGATTAGGTTATGAAAATTGACATTCGCCTGTATGGAACCAGGTTATTCTAACATACTATTTAAATATATTTTGAGATAATAAAGATCAAAACCAGTACTGTAAGAAAACCGTAATTTTTCTTACTATCGAAATCTCAACAGAGGCAAAGAAGCTCTTTTTTTTTTTTTTTTTGAAGTGTTCTTTATTAAGAAAATAAAACATAACATTAGAAAAACAAAAATAATGCCGTCCCGATAAACCGCAATTTTGCCGTTTGTCATCAGGAGCCATTAGCAAAAAATAAATTTATCATAGAAATACAACAAAAATAAAAAAGTTCACAAAATATACATAAAAGGAATAGAGATAATGCATATATGGTGAATCAATATATATAAATTATGGTACATCAATATAAAAAAGTTCTATCTTCCAACCAAACCCTTAGAATAGAAATAATTTTAATTCTGGAAACGAATGTGTTTACAAAGCTTATTATGACTTTTCATCGGTTAAGTCAAGTGGCCACAACATTCCAAAGCTTATCTGCCTCCGTTGAGATCTCAATAATTATTATTGAAGCAAGCCCGTCATGGGTATAACGCAGTATTCAAAATATTGTTTATAAATTTCCTCGCTACGCCAAACATAAGCGCTATTTAAAAATTTCAAACAATAAAAACACGCGAAGCCGCATCGACCCCAATATTAATTATAACTATTAAAAATCAACGTATTAATTTTATCTATTATGTCGCAGGATGCATCTAGTCCCCGAATGTTTGACACAATTATTATGACGGAGTGTGCAGGAACTGGGATGGTGATTATTAAGAGAGGCGGGTCTTTCAAAATTACATGGAGTGGATTAGATGTAGAGGATGTGTGGAAGATACACTGAGAAAAAAGGAGCGCACAATTCTTCACAATTCAAAATTGAATGAATTGAAATTTGATGTAAATTGTTCTCAGTTTTTCATATTATTTAGTATTGTTGATAAAAAACGTAAGATTAAATTAATCTAGATCGCAACAGAAGTATATAATGTTTTTTTTTAATTTTTCGAATAGATGCTGAATTTTTCGGCGTCCTGATAAATTGTTATCTACACCAAATAATTACTCTGCATTCAATTAAGATTTTTTTTTCTTCTTCAACGTTTGGCTCTTTTTATACAATACAATACAGATTCTAATCCGGAGTCCCCGAATCTACCACTAGACCACAACCCGGACCAATAAAAGTGAAGGATGCCTCTTTCCACGCCTTTTAAAAATATCCAAACGCTTTCACGGACGGCGATTTTTGACGTATAATCCCTGACGTCCTAAACGTCTTTAATCAGACACTAAAAAATCTTAAAAAATTGCTATTAGCTTAGTGCTTAATTAAATAGCATAAAAACTTTATACAAAACATATTTGTAAAAAACAAGAAAATATTGTCGAATTGGACATTTATATTTTCTCAATGTACGTGGATGTGTGGAAGACATGTAGATGTAGGTAGATGTGAGGAGGATATCTGGATACGTGGACAATGAACTCTCTAGCGATTTCTATTCCGAAGAGGATATTTCCGGCACGTGGTGCTGTTTAAGGGAATCACGGCCCATTGGAGGCGCGGGAGGGGCGGGCATTATGGGCACACGGGTAATATGGACATGTGGGTAATATGGACATAGCGTGTGATGATATATCTAGCTCCTGCGTGCAGCAGTGGCGTGCCGCAAAACTGGATTTCAACAAATTTACTAATTTTTAAAAAGGGTAATACTATGGATATTAGCGTCTGATGACGATTAGCTATTGCGTGAAACAGTAGCGTGCCGCGACACTAGATTTTTCAACAAGGAGTAGATACTACATGCAGAATTTGCAGAAGTTGAGAGGCTCGTGCTTGAAAATAGGAGTCATGACGTTGTAGAGTGGGGTTTAGAACTGAGGATCTTTTCATTGATAACTGAGATTTCGACGCTTCAACTAGGCCACCACCCACCCATTCAGCGTGCACGGCGTGCAGCTCCACACGGCGTGCAGCTCGACACTGCGTGGAGCAGAGAAGCCCGCAATACTGTTTTTTTCTCACTCGAACTACTGTATTTAGATACATATATTTTTATATCCATGACTATGTAGTGAACTTATTTGAATTTTTCTTGTACTGTAAATGTCAGTGTTGGCATATGGATGCAATCAAATTACTTTTTTTTTAAATGAATCGAAAATGTTATTATAATGAATAAAAAAAACATCGATGTAAGTACACCGCTGCACACTGGAAAATAATGTACATAGTTAAACCTACGTGTTATGTAGGTATGATTAGAACCTTCCGGTATATAGACACTGGACAATTCCTGATCGATATTCACGCCTTGATATACTTTTATTAGTTTAATCATCGGTACACACAAAGGTTCACACTTCACACTAGGGTGAATAATAAACAACAGTCAATCACAGTGTTGCCTACATCAATAAAACTGGCCGAGAAGTTAGCTAGATGAACTGTCATAAAATACTTCATTTTACACTTTGCCAAAGAAACTAGATGGATATTAGATACTCGGTGAAACTTGGAATTCTGCTGAAAAATGCTATATATTTTTTTAATACATGGCAGATAGACAGAATACAAAAATACGAAACGAGGAATGAATTCACTAGATATTATAATGCACAGGAACCGGCCACCAATCGCTTGTCTTAGAAGCAGTTTGTGGAATCCATATGCTCCGCATATTGAGCGGATATGGTATGATGATGATGATGAGATATACTGTAATACATCTTTGAGAATTCGACAGAAATGGTCATCAAATGATAGGCGGAATGGGGAATTTTATAATACCTACAGACCTACATCAAATGGCTACTTATCCTAGATAATTTGGCCAACGACCGTGTCGTCGGGAGAGTTAACCATTATAGTATTGACTTATTGAAATATTTCATCAAAAAGTAATTTCTTTTAGTTAATTAAGCGTAATATTATACAAGTGATTTACACATAATTTTGTAGGTACATAATATTTATTTAAGTAGATTCAAGTAGGTTTTTTTTTGTAAGTCGATGTTTGTACGGTTTGTATGAAACATAAAACTAGTTTACTTAATAAACCATAACAAATACCTAAGTAATTTATTCAAACACAATATGATTTAACTAAGAAAATCTCTTTTTTTATATGAAGGTACCTATCTATGTAATTAAACTTATTTTATTTCTAAGTAACTTTATAATTTTATCAATGTGTAATCAATTTCATGCGAAAGTCAACTCCCGGAATATGGTGAATCCCCTTGCTTATAGATAATATAATGATTTTTATTATTCTATGATATATCAGTTATTTATGTGAATATGTGATACATAATATTATTATCAGCGCTAACCGTGACTAATCTCTTTCTCTTATTAATTTATTTTCAATATTTTGACCAAATTAAGGAATTTATCGTATTACATACAGTCTAAAATCTATTATTAGAGTAATCACTTATTACCTTACTGATACCTTGGACTGATACTGAAGCGAACTGATACCTTGGACTGATACTGAAGCGAAAGACTGGTCATCCCACCTTCGTGTAAGTACCAATGCAGTGCCCATGCACCATTGGGTGCGGATAAGGGAAAGTAATAGTAGTGGTAGTAGTATTATTACATTGACCTACTTTGCTATAGTAAATATAAAATATAATTTTACTTTTTATCCCCTATTCCCACATAAGGAAAATCGATTGCCACAGCGAATATACTATATTTAAAATAGATGTGTTCTATAATATCAAAAAATTTTAATTAATGAATAATAATAATTTATCAATATTAAAAAATTAATCTTTTTTGCAATAGGTGCTGATTAC
The DNA here is from genome assembly GCA_022494985.1 of Micrasema minimum. NCBI lineage: Eukaryota > Metazoa > Arthropoda > Insecta > Trichoptera > Brachycentridae > Micrasema > Micrasema minimum. The sequence goes on along the minus strand of JAGVSP010003134.1, from coordinate 15,906 downwards.
CGATTAGGTTCCAAGAAAATTGTCCGCATATTTAGTTTTTTAAAAACGTAAAATATAAATAACATATTTACGTTATTAGCTATATTTACAATTTCCTGTGTGTAAACGATCGCGCTTAAGAATATATATAAATATTTAGGGTGTCTTTTAACAGACTGTACAGTTTATTAACTAGAAACTGCACAAGAAACTGTACAGTTTTCGGTCTCGCATAAAGTGCGCATGTGATGTTTGTATGAAATCGCTTACTGATAAACTTTACTTTTTATCGTATTGTATAATGTTTACCGAATATGTATAGATACTTATGAAGTAAAAAAATAGAATTTTTCAGGTCCTGCTTGTTTTCATAATAAGGGGAATTTTAAAATGCAAAAAATGGGGTTTAATATCCTGTTTTTCTTCCATTTTTAAATTCCTGTTTTTCCTAAATTTCATATCCTCTCAGAATGGGGCAGAATCGTTTTTAGACACATTTTGCTTTGTACCTCTTATAACAAAGAACGAATATACAGAGGACTGTAATACATGGTACCTACACTAGAAATTCTATATTTTTCTAACCAGAAAAGAAAAGGTCAGGGACAAAACAATTTATTGAAAAAATTTCACCGAACGTATTTATCCTTTACTTTAGACGTAATTTCTATTTTTGTTTGGCGTGAAAATACCCTTTAAACATGGGATTGCGTGTTTAAAAATACTCCCCTCTAAATCTAAAAATAGTTTTCTTACACTTGAACTCGGTATTAACTTATTAAGATTTATTAATGATTTATTTAAAAACCAAATCTGAAAACAGGCGAAGTACCTAGTTTAGCATGACGGAATAATTTTACTACATAGAATAATATGTAAGCTATCACAGTAGGTACTTATTATTATTTTACTTAAGCATTCAAAGCATTGGGCAATTAGTAATAATTATACAAAATGCCTATGGGCGAGTGATTATAAATTAATACGACTAAAGCGTGTGTGCTAAGATTTTGCGACAAAATAATGTATGATTTTTTCGCGCTTTATGAAATAAGTTTTGTGTCTATCTATACATTAAGAACCGCCGACCAATGCGTTTGAGTAACAACGCGTAGAAATCGTTCGTTTTTATTGTTTGAATGTGATAATACAGGATAATACCTATTGAAAGATTTTCGATAGCTAGGTATTCGTGAAATATTATGAATTTACTATTGGTCATAGTTTTTTCCAGTAATTGGGCAAAGCTAATGGAAATAACTACTTGACTGATAATAATCTATGGCTTTGTTATCGAAATGTCAAAGCAAACGACCGGCAACTTTGCCCAAGGTAAATACAAAACCAATACATAACAGTTTGAGACTCTGGCAACATAAAAAAACCTATTTTCATAATTGGCGAGCTGCGATAAAAGTATTATTTTACAAAGAATAGGTAATGGCCACGCAAAACCGATATCGTTATTCCGATCAAAAATTATTTAATAAATTGTGCGTAATTTAATGAAATTAGGCCCTAAGCTAAATACTTAGCTTTAACGAATAACTAGGTTCTAGAACCTGGGTAAACGTGAAAAATCCTAATTTTTCGTACATATTTTCAATACATACATTTATATATTACTACAAGTATATTGTTTAAAATCACTTAACTTTCAACTATATTCTACATAATGGTGATCAGTTGGTACACTATTTCAACCCTCGCAGGATATCATGATAATTTCAGTACCCGAGAGCTGAAACGCCTCATATCCATGATCATAATTTTTCAGTAGACATATTTTATTAATTTTTAACGGCAGTTTGTTGCATTCGTCTAACGTGTTTTATTTTACAACAGTGTGAAAAAAACACGTTAGAGAATACAATCAATAAAAAGCGTCTCCTGAAAATGAAAAGACACTGAAAATGTGGCTTTTTATCTCTCGGGTACTGATTTATTAAACGGCTACTCGAAATAAATGTTTAAGTAGATATTGGTTTATTGAATGCTTTTAAAAACGTAAAAAACAAATAATTTATTTACATTATTAGCTATATTAATAATTTCCTGAGTGTACACATACGATAATAACTTAGGGTAGCACTTTAAAAATATACATATTTAGCGTGTCTTTTGGCAGACTGTACAGTTTTCTGAACAAGAAACTGCACAGTTTTCTAAACAAGAAACTGCACAGTTTTCTGTCCCGTATAAAGTGCGCTCGAGGAAGACGATCAGTCTTACGCTAAAGTGAGGCTATTAGTATGCAGTGAAAAAAGTTCGTCCAAATTCTAAATGTTTATTGCTTTCCCGATACGTGAAGTACGAGCATAAGTACGAGCTATTGATTGAACCTTGAGGCTTTAAGTGCTAAGAAAACACCACTGTTTGAATAACCGCCGTCATAATAGCATTTTAAATCACTTGCATTATAGAGTGAATTTGATTTGACATATACGAGTGTTTCGAATATTTTAAGTGGATTAAAATTTCTATAGAATCGATAGCACTTGGAAAAATATTTTACGTAATAACTGATACGTCTAGCAATTTATTCCAAATATAACTTTAAAAAAGGCTGCAATAAACGAAAACATATTGATGAAATTTTAAACGATGCTATATTTAAACGAAACTATACCTATTATTTTTCTCGAAACACAGTCAAAATGTTCTGTTGAACTCCCAAATTTTATCAACTGAACACTTGATTTGATCTTACAGAAAATAAACTAAAGCACAATCTGTCAATGCATTTTCAACATTTATTGGACTGATGTAAATGCACATTAGACAAAGACAGAGGCATTAGGTTATAATATTAGCTTATCGAGGAAGGCCGAGAAAGACATGGCATGATCAAGTAAAACAAGTGCTTGAAAGTGGGCATGTAAGAAGTCGGAATAATCGACGTACGTGCATGAGAAGATGTATGAATGTGGAGGAAGCAAGAGAAGTGTGCCAGGACAGAGTGGTGTGGCGTTCTATCCTCTCTGCCTACCCCTTCCGGGAAATGGCGTGATGGTTAGTTAGTTAGTTAGTTATTAGTTTATACTCAGCTAATATTAACATATTTATGAAATAAGCAGTAGTTTTTTTTTCCAAATCTACTAATATCCCCATCCGCACCTAGAACCGCATGGGGAACTATATTAGTACACTAAGTGCAGTGTATCTTGAATATTTATTACATAAAGGCAAGATTATCAGTCTTATTCTTTAGAGCAATTCTAAGATTACTTAATAGATTTTTATACCTGAAAAAACACATTTAAATCTGAAATAATAAATAACTCTTTTTCACGTAGATACCGAATGCAGTGAAATTAATAATAGATAATAGTATTATATGAAGGCATAAAAGAGCATTAAAACCACAATCGTTTTACCGTAAAATATTGGACGGCATATAGTTGGCTAATACACGACTAAAAACATAGGCGGTAAACAAATTAACAGCAAGCAGTCGACCTTCACATAATTCTAGAGCTGATAATATAGCTTTACCTGTTCTTGAACTGGCTAGGCTGATGTTAATGAGGCTCATTCAATGGAAGGGCAAACCATTGTTTTATTCCTTATTTACATGGAGAGTGTAGTGAACACACCTCTTCAGGAAGTGCCATGGGGCGTTTCTTCTTCTCCACCTGTTTTCTGCCATCTTGAGGCTTAAATTTTCAGGACCACATTCCACTCGTGGTAAGCAAGTAGTGTTTCTGATAGCTCTAATTCACGTTTATTATGAAATAGAAGAAAAATCGCTTTGACTTTGAAGTCACCTCGGAAGTGCAAGGACTCATAGTCTTTTGCTATAGTAAATGCTTAGTAGAAAGTAGAAAACGTATCGGGGAATCAAGAATGGCTGTAGAAATACTTTTAATTTCGAATTTATGTTTTTTAAGTAAAGCTTTATTATTTGATGGCGTATTTTTTAATGCACCAAACAAATATTAATATCTTTGACTAAACGTATTACAAAATATATATGGAACTTCAGAAGCTCAAAAATATACGAGATTTATACAAGATAGGTAACATTAGTTAATACTTTTGTCGATTTATTATAACCACACCGACACCGGTTAGAGAATAAAAAAATTTTGAATCAATAAATTAGCATAATGTACCTCATGAATTTGATGAACATCTTCCCAAAAATACATAAGTGATGTCAGAAAATTTGAATATCACGTTAAATTACTCGTGAATGTAACAAGAAGTGACATCAGTCCTATAACGTGTGAAGGACTAGCAATCTTGTGTATTTATTAATAACGACAACGCCCTGATTAGCCATCTCGTATATTTATGACATCCTCAGACCTCAGACACTAACCTAATTAAATACGTCATGAACACTTGTATTCAGAGGCCGAAAAATAGCAAAAACAAGATTATCCTTACTGTCTTATATTATTATGTATGCAGCGTCCGATATTGTTACGTCACTCTAGGTGTCTAGGTGTGGGCGTAGCGAAGAACCATCTGTAATCCGTAATGCAGTTTCAAGGTACGAGGTACGAGTAAGTCAACATGCAACTATGGTAGAGATAAAAGATTGTGAATTAGCTTCTACACGATCGATAAAAAAATTAATGTTTTATTTACGAAAACGTTAAAATTAAGTAGTGTTGTTATTTTAGCATTTCAATATAGCTGAAATCCGTGGACTAGCGTGATAATATCTAACATGGACATGGTAACTAAATAATATTATACCTACATAAAGAAATATTTTTATTTTTATTTTTTAAAAGAGTCTTTATTAAGAAAATAAACATAATTTTTAAAAATATTGCCGTCCTGATAAACCGCAATTTTCGAAGTTTGTCATCGGGTGCCATTAACAAAAATATAAATTTATCATAGAAATACAACAACAAAAGTTACAGAAAATATTTAAAAAGTTTACAAATTATAGAAATACAAAAAAAGGAATAGAGATAAGAAAAAATCATTACATAAATATACTCCAGCTTTAGAAACGGTTAAGATGATGATGAATTTACTATTTCTTAAGTTTTTAAGATTTTTTTAATTTTAATAATAGAGAGTGTTTAATTTTTAAATAATCAAATAAAATCATTTTATTGTAAAATTCTAACAAAAAGAGTTAGTTATGAGTAGAATTGAACTTTATACGGGACAGAAAACTTTACAATTTCTTGTGCGGTTTGCAAACTGTCTCGTTTGTAAACATCCCGAAAAAGCGCGACTTGGCTGACCTGACAGTTAATGTTTGGCTGACCTGGCAGTTAACGATTAAATATTGATATATTGAATGCTTTAAAAAATGTATAAAATGAACATAATATTTACATAAGTAGCTTTAGTCACAATTTCCTGTGTGCAAACATACGATCGCGCATAAAAAATATACATATTTAGGGTGTCTCTTGACAGACTGTACAGTTTTCTGAACAAGAAACTGTACAGTGTTCGGGCCCTTAGGTATAATAAAGTGCGCATAAGCCGACCACTATTTTGCTATATTGTGAGAAATCTATGTTTTAGTTCGGTGAGCCGAACTAAAAAACATAGAAAGTTTTTTGATCCGGCATTTTTAATAATTAATTTAAAAAAGTATTAATAAAAAGCGACTATGTAATACTGGCTTCTGTTTGAAATGCTAGCGGTGGCGGGGTGGCGGTGGGCGGGGAGGAGTGGGGGTCCGCTCTGGTCACCGAACGCCTTGCCTTGTGCGGACATTCAAAATTCGAATTTCATATCTGAAATTGGTGCAGGTCACGTGGTGTTAGCCAGTTCAAAAATGGACGGTATTACACGCGTGAATTTTTATTCATATTTTAATCATTTTTTTAAGAAATTAGAATTGAGTTTTTTGAAAAACTTTTTTAAGATTTTTTTCTCAGAATATCATGAATAATCACCCTCTGGAGTTTCGCGGTCTCATCGTGAGAAACGGTGTATAGGCAGTATATTATATAATACATATTGAGATACCTTCATTATTGATATGTTATACACATATGCAGTGCTTAATACACTATTATATTATTTTAAAATGACATCAGTGATTGCAATTCAAAACTTCTTTTAGTACATTTTGAATGAAGATGATTTGATTTGATCAGAATGTAGTTTTCTTAGCGATAACAAATAAATGCAATTTAAAAAGTGCTTTGATGAACGTCTTTTATCTGCAGGCAAATTTGTATAATATATATTAATTTTCTGTTAACTGGCCGCCTGTATTTTGACCAATATTTAAAATGTCTGTAATATCGATTACGAAATACAATAAAAACTGCATGTTTCCCTATACTTATAACATGGGATCAAGTTAGCGGCGCTCTCTAAATGATGTCGCAAAATGGAGTTGTTATTTTTTTACGGAAAAGAAAGAAAATATATAATATAGAATTAGAGTGCCACTTATATACAATATAAGTAGCACTCTAATTCCCTAGAATTTCGTTCGCTCTTTAGTTACTAATATGTACATGTCATATCAACATAAAATATATGTATATTAGTTATCCTGAAAAACGAAAAAATGCCAAAAAGATTGCTTTCCGTTATTTTTTCTTGATATTTTTTTCAAAAATCGACTTCTGTATTTCCCTAATAAGTTTGAAGTATAAGTGATAATTTTTTCGCAGCTTTCGCAGGTTGTCGAAAAATCCAGAATATTATCTTGAAAACACCAAAATTTCATACGCTGGCCTCAGGTAGAGCCTTATACGCATTGACTAATTACTTTTCTTATTTTCGTATATTATTAATCACGATGGAGCATTTAAGGTTTATGACCATAAAATTTATTCATGACCATGGCCAAAAAACGAAAGTTATTATTCTGTAAATTGTAATTAAGTACATACGTAACGTAATAACGTAAGAAAGATTTTTCTACTACGTATAACTGCGATTTCGCAAAGTAGAAAGTGTAATTTGGCTCCAAATTTGGGTAATATAAGCCGCTGGAGATTAGAGTAGATTATTTGAAAGAAGGCTGTAAAACTCGTAATGTAATATTTTTTTTCAAATAACAAATTAACAATAACAGTGCTTTATGTAAGCCTGTTAAGTTATTTTTAAAAATCATAATATAGCAATGAAATCTCTATGCATTGCTATGATATCTACACAATCGTCAAATTTTATTATTACTACTACTTTCCCTTATCCGCACCCAGTGGTGCATATGGCACTGAATAATTTTTTTCTTACTTGAAAAAACCTAAGCAACTTATGTTTAAAACGGGAATCAAGACGTGGTGAAATTGGGTTCTGACAATCATTAGACAGAGCCCACTATTAAAATGCATTTTTATTATTTTGATTTTTACGTCGTCTGTTGATTGTCAAGGGACACAGGTATGGATGAATGGAGTTGCATAATGTTCATTCGAAAAAATCATTGAACTGTCGCGAGTCTTGATACTTATTAGAACATCGTAAGTTAAAAGGTAAAAAACCCTTAAAAGAACATTCATTTCACTCACCAATATGTTCAAATTTGTTTGTCACAATTTTAAACTACACACAAGTCTAACTCCCGTCAGCTATTACTACTTAAGATGTTAACGTCAAGAAAATGACCAAGAGTTAAAAACAGTTTGATTTCAAATATATTAAACTAGACTAGCAGATAACAGTCGGCTTCGCCGACTGTTATATGCTAGCCCTGCGGGGCTTTTCGGCGCTTACGCGCCTCGATTTTTGGGTGTTCCACCTTTAGTTGATTGGCTAAAAAGTCCCAGCCGACAGAAACCTAATTTACGGAGGCCCACAAAGCCGCCTGACCGAGGCTTGAGTAGAAACTGCATCCTCACACACACACCCACATGCATTCGCCCATCTTCTTACTCACATACACCCATTCTTTCATCACTCACTCTTATTTCTCTCACTCACCCTACAACACACAATAGACCAACATGCACTCTCATCTTTTTACACCCTCGCCCATTCTCTCATCATTCACAACACACACCCTGTCTCCCATTCACTCACATTCTTACACACATAGACCAACCCTTCTTTTCACACACACTCATACACCCTCACACATACCCACCCTCTCTTTCTCTCACCCACACATACCCACCCTCTCTTTCTCTCACCACACATCCACTCACACACCCTCACATTCACTCGCATACATCCACACCCTCTCTCATTCACACACACCCTTCCTCTTGCATACTCACCCTCATACACCCACACACATACCCACCTTCTCTTTCTCTCACCCACACATCCACTCACACACCCTCACTCGCATACATCCGTACCCTCTCTCATCACACTCACCCTCTACACCCTCACACATACCCACCTTCTCTTTCTCTCACCCACACACATCCACTCACACACCCTCACTCGCATACATCCATACCCTCTCTCATTCACACTCACCCCTCCATACACCCTCACACATACCCACCCTCTCTTTCTCTCACCCACACATCCACTGACACACCCTCACTCGCATACATCCATACCCTCTCTCATTCACACTCACCCTCCATACACCCTCACACATACCCACCCTCTCTTTCTCTCACCCACACATCCACTCACACACCCTCACTCTCACTCGCATACATCCACACCCTCTCTCATTCACACGCACCCTTCCTCATGCATACTCACCCTCCATACATCATACACCCACACACATATCCACCCTCTCTTTCTCTCACCCACACATCCACCACTCACACTCACTCGCACACACCCACACCCTCTCATTCACACGCACCCTCTCTTTCTCTCATCCACACACCTACTCACTAACTCACCCTCGTACATCCACCCGCACCTACCCTCATACACCCACACACACCCTCACCAAAATTAGTTTATCTACCTACAAATAAATAAAAAATATATTCATTGTATATTCAGTTGAATTCATTGCCACATAGTGACTTTTATTAAATAAAAAAAATTAAAAATTCATTTTTCAAAGATATTGTTTCTTATGCTAAAACTAAACAACACAACAAACTAAATAAAACACCAAAACTCCTATGTAGATACTAAAATTCTTACACAACAAACCAATAAAGCACCACTAACCAACATATTTATAAATACGCAGAATTTTAATTTTCCTTATATTTACTAAATTAACATGCTCATTTTTTGGAAATAGTATAGCTCTTTTGCTAAAAGACTCGACATCTGAAAGTGTATGTGACTCATTGTATATACTTAATAACATTTTGTGAAATACTTGCATTTAGAATTAGAACGGACGAACTCGGGGCTCCATCAGGAGGAAGAATTTTCCCATTTCCCAAATCTAAAAGCCATCTAGAAAATTCTATTTCACTATCTAAAGCACGCATATTATGTTCTAAATGAAAGGTTCTGAAATGAGACCAAAACTTACTACTTTTGATGCACATCGCTACTAACTGTCCTCTGGAAGCTCTTTTGCAAACCGGCAAAATTTGACAAAAATCTCCACCTAAAACAATAATCTTATCACCAAAAAATAATAAACTTAGCTCTGCAGAAATAACATTATCTATATCTGTGGTAGAACGATACTTATCTTTGTCACACTATGTGAATAGCAATCCTCTTTTTTGCTCCTCAATAACATATAACCAAGCAGTAATCTTACCAAGAATACTTCTCTCCACAATGTCCCGGATGAACTCCTCCACCTGAAATGCTCTGGCTACCAAATCTGGTCGATCAGATGTGGTCTGAAATGATTTAAACTCACTAACAATTAGATAGCATACTTAATTGTTGAGGTTCCGTTGTTTGAGTTAAAAAAGTTTGTTGAATTATGTTTTAAATGAAAGGTTCATTGTCTTCCAATAGCACAGATTTTCTTTAATTACCCCATATATACCAAATTCAGATATTATTGTTAAATTGATCTTTCTTACATGTAAAAACAATACTCAACAAACTTTTAGAACTCACCTGTCACATTGTCACATAAACGTCATTAGCAATGAATTCAGAGTTACCAGTGTGCAAAAAATATGGCATGATTGTAAGTAGGTACCTTCTCTTAAGAACCGATGGGAAAATTCAATAAAATGTTCAACTTAGTTAAAGATTATTCATTAATACATGTATTAATTAATCAATGAAATTAACAAACAACAACCTAATTTACGGAGGCCCACAGAGCCGTCGGCGGCTACTCGGGTAGGTACCTACTCTTAAGAACCGATGGAGATTATTTTTTCCGCAGACAACACCGAGATTTATTTTTTCGGCAGGTATCACTGATGTACACTACTATCATTTTTACGCTATTAATATTATAGATGTTTGTCTAATCGCTAGACAAGCTGGGAGTATTGTTTCATCGCGAGAATAATAACTTATTGGAAATCTTCAAAAGTTAACAAAACATAATTCTGTAGGTGTGTTTGTAAGGAAATTTTTTATTATTGTGTAATGATCTTAATCTAAAATGTGGGAACTGAAATGATAATTTTTATTGTCATTCAAAAAGTCTGCCCTCGTAAGAGTAACGAGCGTGATTAATAAAATAATTATGATCAACCGTTCATTTCATAAAATGCATGTTGCATTTGTTGGCGTGGAAGGATATACCTATACTTGGAATAAAATTAAGAGAAAACTAGAAATGCTTTAATCTTAGCATTATATGCTGCTTCTTTCATAATATTATTATGAAAGAAGTTATCATAATTTGACGAACACTGATGTTAGCTGATTTAAGACACATGCAGAAAAGAGCTGCGTTTTCAATGGTTACCTCTAAAATACGATTTCTCTGATACATACAATATCGTTGTTTTCAACGCAATATAAACCGCAATTTTCGTGTTATTACTATTCAACATATTGTCAGCAGGAAACCAGCAAGATAGCTCTCTTAATTTAACAAGGTTTTAATCAGAATGCCACACTTTTCATTTTCTCAATCATCGGTATCGGTATCGTCTGATACGATCCCCGCCAATGTGATAAAAGCGTAGGCGATCACAGCTTATCTCCATTCTGAACATCTGTTTTAAAAAAAGTGAAAACATATCTCCTTAAAGAGATGCAAATCCATGACAAGTCTAGTGCGATGACGCTAGAGGACCACGTGGGTGCCTTGAGGCTACCCACTGGCGCTGCCCACAATCCTCGACAGCAGTCCCAATAAGGGGATCTCATACAGCCTCGCTAGGCGCAGGCTAGTTCGGAGATTTCTTCATTTATCGCTGTAAAGAGTGTAAATGTCGAAAGGTATTACAAATTATAACGCTTGTAATCAAATCCAGTTATAACCGTTTTAAAATCATGTTTTAACCATCCCATGTCATTTTATTGATATTTTTTTTTTTTTTTTTTTTTTATATATATACGGACAAGATATGTTATCATTTTCGTATTGATGTCAAATAAAATTGGGGAATTATTGATACTGATAAAGTAAAGAGTAATGAACATTTGTAGAGGTAGTTAGCTTTCCATATCACAAAGTAATTTCTGTGAAAATCAGATACTGGATACCTAAAAGTACCTTTAAAAAATGCAATTAATTTTTAATCGAATCGGCGTTGTCTTCGTGCTATGTTATCGTATCAAAGTTAAGATTTAATCAGCTCAACATTGCAGCTGCACGCCGCGCCAGCAGTGTTTTGAGAAAAGGAAATCTAAAGAATCGTATCACGGTGTCAAATTATCTATAACAGTATATTATTGCAATCGACCAAGTCAAAACAATCTGGTAGGCACGGTGGCGGTTTAAAATTCCACCAACGTTCGTCCTACTCCAAACACTCAGCCAGTAGGACAATGGCACAAGTCGAGACGCAAGACGAAAATAAAACAGAACAAACTAAAAGCACGAAACACGACTGTCCGAAACTATCTAATGCCAGAGTAAAACACAATACTAGAGACATTCAACCAAAATATCTAAAGGAAATGACAAAGACAACGCAGGCTTTACAAACGTTTTCGTGTATTTTCCCCCTTCCTTCGCTTCATTTAACACTCGATTATCGTATTTATATTTGTAAAAAACGTGTAAGTACGTGTTTTTTCTGACAGTAACAGGAAATTGAATCTTATTTTCTTCTTCTACTTTTTTGGGGACAGTTAAGATACGTAGATACCACAGGCGCATAGGCACAATGTTGGTAATATGAAAATGTCATAACGATATTTTTTTTTGTATAAGTAATCAAATCATTCCAGTTACTGATTTTCAAAAAAATATATATAATGCAACACCAAGACATTACTTTTATTTACTTATACATTAGACCAGTTGCTCGATCACAGATCAGTACCGACTCGGTAATAAGCGACGTGATAACGATTTCTTACCCATGGATGTTTAACGTTTTCGCGATCACAATGGAACACGCGTTAAAAGTTATCGATCGGGATTATTAAACGAGCACATACTAGTCGCGAGCCATTTCCCGAGTATATCTTATTCGCACAAATCTTCATTCAATCTTTATTATAATTTAGCCGGTTTTCGGCAAGCCAATATTGAGAAAAGCATTCGAAATAATAAAAAATCCCGACAAGCGCGATGATTTGACATTTGACATAAGGCCGCGATATATAGCCTAGTTCGGCTCCGCTCGGCTCCGCTCGGCTCAGATCGTCAATGCTCGCGGTATTAAACGTTATGTCATTGGGATCGCTCAAATCGTTAGCAATAGCACGTGAATAGCACGCTTTTAACTACGTCGATAGTTATCTGTGCTTGAGCTACAGTAAGTTACAGACAGTTTTTTCAAGATGACATCACAAATGACTGCATAAATAGTTTATTAACAATCATATCTCTTTTTTGCCTTTAAGTACTAAACTTTGTTATTTTCTATGTTCATGAGTCATGACTCAATTTACAACTGTAAATAAAATATCATATTCAATTTATAAAAAAGCCAAGTAAAGAAGGTGGCATATAATTCGAGAAGCACGTAATGGCACACCTTGTAATATATAAACGTATATAAAAACAGCTAACAATGGACATGTGTCTTGTGTTACATTTAAAACAATGAAGGTAATGTTATATGCCATTGAATAAGGTAAAGGAAATGGTTATCTGAGGCACTCGTACCTACCTAGTTACAGTTTCAGTGATAGCGAACAAGTTTTACTGGTGTACACCTATTTTACCTATACATATAACATGGTGGTTTAACATTTTCACTAAATACATAATTTTATTGCGTATTTTTCATACGTATACTACTACTTTCCATTACACGCACTCAATGGTGCATAGGGCACTGCATTACACCAAGTGCAGTATTTCTAGATATTTTTTTTTACATCACGACAAGATGATCAGTCTTCCGCTTCAGCGCCAGTCCAAAGTATCACATATGAAATATTTTTATACAAAAAATCACATTGAAATAAATGGTTGTTGAACCCGTTGGGAATCGATTCCGAGACCTTATGCTCAACGTGCTACCACGCCTTCGCCTTCGCTGGATGACAGTAGATACCAAGGGTTGCTGTGTCCGTTGCCTCACATCTGTGTTCCTTACAAAGTCAAACCACCGCACACCTAATACTCTTCTAAGACACCTATTCTATACACATATTACGATCAGTTAGTAAGTAGATGCTTCGCAGTTTTTCTAAATTGAATTTGACTATAATTTTAGTACATTTTAATTTGTCTCTCGAAATTCTTGTAAAAAATGTCTCGCAGTGGGACACTCCCCAAGGTCGGTCGTATAAAATCATGTGTGTAAAATTGTTTGTATAATACCTACGAATAGTGAAATATGGAAATGTAATTTTGAACACTTGTGTCTAGACTGGAGACTTTTATTTTCGCTATCTCTTATATTTATATAAACAGTGTAGGTTCACATTTCAATGTTTTGACAAGAGTAAATTGTCGAGGAGAAATGTCGCATGTTTTCATAAGATTGATAAATTATTTTTCATGAATAAACGTTTTTTTTTTTTATGGATCATAAAACCATGATGTTTTTACCTCTTTCAAATAAACAGTAAGGTTTCATTTAGATGAGTAATTTAGACTTATTGAACAGTTTTTGGTCTACAATAATTTAAATTAAAAAGAAAGCTATGTTTGAAAAAGAATTTCAGAGAAGTAGCGTTCCATACTTGAAAAATACTACCGTGCCTAGTGTTGCCTAGTATTGCCTAGTGACAGCTAGTGACCCACTAAGGCACTCATTAGTCATCACTAGGCATCAACGTCATTACTAGATATCTACGTCACACGTGTCATTGGACGGTGGAGTTTTATAATAAGTGGTGTTATGAAATATTTTGAAAATTTGTATGAATACGTCCCTTCTAGTAAATTATTTTTTGAAAAAAACTATAGATATATTTATCTTCGTGTCAATCATAAGTGTAGTGGATAGCGCAATGCAATGGGCTACCGTACATGAGGGCGCGGATGCGATTCCCGACGGGATCAATATGATATGTTTTTTTCAATGCGGATTTCACACCTAGGACTTGCGTTGAAGCGTAAGACGGATCATCTCGCCTTCATGTATACATGGTGTAACAAAACTCGTAGTAAAACCCGATAATTGGTGAATCTACATCGTATTTGCAGACGATTGTGTAATATGACTGTATAATATATGAGCTTGAAAAAACATTTTTTTTCTACTCACAAAAGTTTTCATAAGTATGACAGATTAAGTAAAATTACTGAAATTCTTATTAAAACCCTTTTTTAAATTTTGTTTTCTTTATGGAACTAAGTTACATGATATTTTATAATAATTTGCAAAAAAAAAACAACTTCGTACTCAATTTTTTCGAAAACTAAAGGTCAAATCAAAAAAAAATATTTTACAAAATCGACTCCAAATATTATGTAGATTCACTGGTTTCCCGCTTGTACATAGATTTTTTGACACCCTGTATTATGATCAATATTTCCTGCGCTTGGTGTGTCTACAATGCCCTATGCACCATTGATATAATAATGTGTCTACCTGTAAAAAATAGTAATAATAAATAGTAATTCATTAAACTGCTGCCCACCTCACTAAATGATTTATGTGGGTTCAAACAAGATTTTTTAGTTTGTATTTACTTATTCACCTGGCGGAAGACATTCCTTGATCAGGATTGTCTTGTACCTACATATTTATTATACATATTAAGTAAAAAATGCTATGAATATGTAATATCCACAAACCCTAGTTATATAAATTTATTTATCAGCTTACAAAATTTTAACAAATAATAAAATCAAAATTATGGAAATTATTAATCAAGTGTTACAAACATGTCCGCCTTGTAGCATAGTGGTAGTGCACTTGGTCGGGGGCTCGATTCCCGTGTGGGTCAACATGAAAAATATTTATTTATTTACATGATAGATGTTACATCTTTACTGACTCAAGTGACTTTTTGTATTCCAGTCCGTAGGTTGAGAAATAATGACGTGCTGTTCCTTAGTCACCACAAAACTAAATATGGTTTTCATGCCCCATTGTCTCAAGACGGGATCTGGACTTCTTAGGTGTAAGTCTATCAAGATTTAATCATTCACTGAAGTAGACCCGATCCTGTCTTGAGTGTGTCCATATTTTATTCACTGTCTTAGCTTCACCAATTTAATATTCTGTTACTTCTTTTTACTGCTTGTTATCCCTATTGTGCTCATCTATGTATTTAAAATGGATTTTTTCCGTAAATAAATAAATAAAATATTATAAATAAATACCGGTACTCAAGAGTAAGACTGATCATCCTACCTTCATGTAATAAAATAAATGATCAAGAGACACTAGACTTGGTGTACCAATTCAGTGCCCAATGCACCATTGAGTACGGATAAGGGAAAGTAGTAGTAGTAGTTACAAACATTGGCGGCCTCCGTAGCGTAATGGCCAAGACGCTGGACTCACGATACGGAGGTTCCGGGCTCGATTCCCGGTGAGAACACAAAAATAAAAAGTGTTTTTACTCAGGCCTGGGTGTTTGTGTAGCTAAGTT
>JAGVSP010003133.1:0-64864 GCA_022494985.1 Micrasema minimum | reverse complement strand
AAATGCGTGTCGAAGAAATAGCCTGTCGGTGAAATGTCTTGTCGGCGAACTGTCGTCGTTGAAATGTGTTTCGGCCAAATGTCCGCGCACAAATTTCCGGACACCGAGCCGAGCGGAGCCGAACTAAGCTATATATCGCGGCCTTATGTCAGACGTCAAATCATCGCGCTTGACGGATTTTTTATTATTTCGACTTCTTTTCTTAATATTGTCTTGCCGAAAACCGACTAAATTATAATAAAGATTAAATGAAGATTTGTGCGAATAAGATATATTATGTCGGGAAATGGCTCGCGACTAGTATGCGCTCGTTTGATAATCCCGATCGATAACTTTTAACGCGTGTTCCATTGTGATCGCGAAAACGTTAAACATCCATGGGTAAAAAATCGTTATCACGTCGCTTATTACCGAATCGGTTCTGATCTGTGATCGAGCAACTGATATGTATTTTAAACACGTGCTGTAGAAATATAATAAGCCACCATCCTTACTGCTTATTTATCTTCTCATATAAGCTTTAATTCTTTTTAAAATGCGGTATTTTATTTAATTTTATTTACGGATACTATTAATTTGAAATTATATTTGATAAGAATTTATCTAAAAATTAAACTTCGTACTCATTTCTCGAAAACTATGGGTCAAATAAAAAAATAATCTACAAAATCGACTCCAAATATAACGTAGATTCACTGTTTTCCCGCTTGTAGATCGAGTTTTGTTACACCATGTATGTATACACTTTTTACGTAGGTACCTACGTACCTCCGCTTAGAGCAGTGTCGGTAGACACGCGTCACGTGACGCGACATCAGCGCCAGTATCCAGTACCGCGCAAACCCGCCGAACGTTGTGTGGAGTTTAGTGTCTAGACCGCTCTAGCGTAAAATAAATGGACATTTCCATAAGATAACTCGTTTTTATTTTCAAGATGGCGCACAAGTGGTCCACAGAAGAAACAAAATGTCTCATTTCAAAGTTAGAGGAGATTCCCGAACTTTGGAACCCGTCGAGTAGAGATTATAAAAACCGCGCTTTGCGTTCGGTCGCCATTGACAGCCTGGCTTCGGATTTCGGCACGGAACCGGCCGAAATTACGCGGAAACTCCACAACTTGAGAACGCAACTGAATAACGAGCTTAGGAAAATAAGGAAAAGAAAAAATAGCGCAGTTACGGATGTCGGTACCGCGAGCAGTTGGGAGTTTTTTGATTCGCTAAAATTTTTGACTATGGTAAAATTTGACGACGCACAGGATGGGAACTGTAAGTTTATTTTTTAGATATTATTTTGAGTGTGACTAGGTGTAGAAGTCGAGTAAGGCCGAGAAAGACATAACATATAACGTACAAGTGCTTGAAAGAGGTCAGGTGAAAAAGTCGGAATAATCGGCGTGCGTGCGGGAGAAGATGTATGAATTTATGAATGTGGAGGAAGCAAGAGAAATGTGCCAGGTTAGAGTGGTGTGGTGTTTTATCCTCTCTGGCTACCCCTTAGCTAGATGGTTAGTTAGTTAGTTATTTTTTAGATTTTTGTTTATTGGAAAACGTTTTATAGGTTCGTTTTAGTGATAGGACATCTTAAGGGCGCTGAACAAAAAATATTCAAGAAACTAGATAGAGTACAATAATCCTGCAGCTACCAAGCGCATAGACGGTTGGAGTAACTTCTAACCCCGTTTAAATGTAATTCATTTGTAGTGATTATAGATCACAAATTATATTTCATGACGGCATGACGATCAGTCACATATTAATATACATTTCCTCCCTTTCATTCCCTTACGGGTGCATAGGGTACTGCATTGGCAAACCTTTACAATGTAATATTGATGGAATTTATTTTTTTGTTACAGGAGTTACTACCAGTAGAAGTCTACATGCAAGAAAACAGATGTGACGATTCACATCAAGGCTCTTCTAGAAGCAACCCGTTCAAGGTCAAGATAGAAGAAGAAGAACTGTCAAAAAGCCCATCAACGTCAATATCGGTCCATCATCAGACCTCAATGACGTCATCAAATGATGACGCGCAAATTTTCGGTAATTTTGTCGCTTCTTCTTTAAGAAATTTGCGTCAAGATGACAATAGAAGAAAGATGAAAAGAAAAATCCAATCGATAATTTTGGAGATTGAAGAGTATGATGATATGGAAGTTGTATACCAACCTATGAATAACGTAAATAGATGAAGAAGATGAAATCGATGAATACGATATTGTTTGTATCTTCTGGATGTTGAATATATTCATAAAAAAATATATGACGCTACAAAAGTTTTAAAAGGTTTTAATAAACGTTTTTGACAAAACAGCGCGTTTTAATATTGTTATTATGTATTTACATATCATATATTGATCGTCAATACACAAGAAATTATTGGTATATCAAATCTCAAACAAAAATTTAATAGCTTTATGTGAAATTTATTAATCAGAGATTTATTTAAGGCTGGAAGGAGACACCAGCTATAAAAAAAAATTGTGAATTAAATTATATTCGGGATTAATAAACAACCACAAAGCATTGAAAAAACTTCAAACTACACATTTTTAGATAACTAATAAATGGTGACAGTACAATAAGAGTATTTTATTTTAATTGAAGATTACATCAAATTTTAAGTAATTAGCATGCCTGTTTTAATTTTATTTTTTACTTTTTTGTGAAAAATTATTGATAAAATATAAAAATAAACAATTAAAATTATTTCTTCTACTAATCTTATAAGCACATCACAATTTAAAAATTAATTCACGCTAATTTAACAATTATTACAAATTAAAATATTTAAACGAAATTCAATTTTATATGAGTGTTATACTAAACATAATTAAAACGTTTAAAATATACATGTACCAAATGAAATTCTTTTTAAACGAATAGGCAAAATATCGATGAGTATTATACTAAAATTACCTTTGTGGTTGGAAAAACTATCACACCCCTTTCTGAACTGAAACTCTGTGACATGGAATATATATATATCGTCAGAGATTCTGCTAAGGATGCAATAGCTCTACCAAAGGGCATCACCAAAGGTAAGTTAGTCATAATTTGACATAATTTTTTTAAACAAAAAAAGATGGCGCTGGCGAAGAAAACCATCAGGGATGAAAAACTTCAACATTCGATAAAATGCAGGGATTAAAATCCACTCCACGTATTAATTTAAAAAAATGATTCGGTAATGTAATAATACGATCAAGATACACTGCACTCGGTGTACCAATCCAGTAACCTATGCACCATTGAAAAGAGAAAGTAGTAACAGTAGTGATAGTAGTCTCGGTAAAATTTTAGTAATACCCGTTTGCATATTCCCTCTTTTCGTTAGCTGATAATGCATTTTTGTTTTCCCTTAAAAGTCTTGAAGCCTTGTCTCTCGTGAGTGGATTGGGGTAAGTTTGTACACCGTAGCATCCTTTAAGTTTAAGGTACAGTGAAATATTCACACATGCATTCATCTCATTCGTCAAGTCACCCTACCTTCTGGTAAACGCGTTTTATCTTCTGTTTTGTGAAAAAACTACCACTTACTTATTTTATATAATATAATACAAACCTACCCCTGTGTTGTTCCGCAACGTTTTTCTGTTGTTCTATGGGGGTAAATTTGAGTTATGTACGGTACATCTCGTTTAAAGTAAAAATACTATTCTAATTCTAGCACTATAAAATTTTATAAAGGATTTAAATAATTTTAACATTTAATAATAATAAAATAAACATAGGCATGTTCAATTTACTCGTATATAACCAGCATGATTGCTGAACCTGGATCTTGTGGCTCCTGGTGCCAAAGATTAATTCATGTTATCTATTGATTTGATGCGATTGAAAGTGCGATTAAAAAAAAGTCTAAAACAGATTACGAAAGCAGCGATTCATAATTTATCCTATGATTATTATTTTATTAAACATTGTCCCAAATAGATAGGTACTTAAGCAATTTAATACTATATTTTTCTCTCTTAAATTTTCATTCAAAAGCACTGTAGATGATTTTTATATCCAGTTTTGATAAGAACTGTGAATACAAAACTAGATTATTTACTTTTCTACTTTCCAAAAGGTTCCACATTCCCCCTGTGAATTTATTAGGGGAACTTCTGGAGGAAACATTCAATAAAGACCCTCAGTTGTATATATTTGTTAGTATAAATTGAGCTTGACGAGAGGCTTATTTTGCAAACAAATAGTAGTCGGCCATAGATGCGTAACAGATTTAGGAAGAATCGTAATGGTGCTATGAGCTACGTTGTAAAATTCATACTGGATATAAAAATATATCACCAAGTAGTGTAGACGGTAGCGACAAGAGACTCTTTTTGGATTCTGTCACACTCTGGTAATGATGAATGCCCGTGTAAACCAAATTTAATTTATTTCTTTTTATATCCCTACAGAGATTTTCTCAAATTCAGGAATATGGAAATTCGAGCGTTTACAGGGCTTATGACCTGTCATTGGCTGGGTTAAGTGGTTACTTTATGTAGGTACTACAACATTCCGCTTATTAGCGAATATCCACACCAGGTAACATTTTTGATTTTGTGTATTGTATATTAAAATTGAATTGAATGATTTTTAAATGGATTGCATGGATGGATTTTTCTTTAGTGTTTCTGTACTCACAGAAAATTTCAGTACTCAAGACCATTGAAAAATTTGATTATATCAGAAGAACTAAAATTTTTCTTTCATCAACAAAAAAAACATTTAAAAAATCAGATAGGTAAATGGACTTGTGAAAATCAGAAATAATCAATATACGTGCATGAGATGAATAAATTATGAATATGGAAGAAGGTTAATAGTGTAGTGGATGTAGAGCCGCGGAAGGCCGAGAAAGACATGGCTTGACCAAGTACGTCAAGTACTTGAAAGTGGTCATGTGAAATGTTGGAATAATCGGCGTATGTGCATGAGAATGTATGAATGTAGAGGAAGCAAAGGAAGTCTGTCAGGACAGAGTGGTATGGCGTTCTATCCTCTCTGCCTACCCCTACGGGGAAATGGCGTGATGGTTAGTTACAATTTGACATCTCAACAGAGACGAGATATTTGGAAGGGAATATGGATATCTAGGCGTTTTACAGGGCTTATGACCTGTCATTGGCTGGGTTAAGTGGCCACTTGATGTATTACAACATTCCCATTTCACCTAGTATTCGATATCCATATCTGCCAATATTACAATAAAATGGCGCGACGCTTCACATGTGAACACTCTAGTTAGTTAGTTAGTAAATAGTGTGCCAGGACATAGTGGTCTGGTGTTCTATACCTTTGGGAAAATAGCGTGATAAGTAATGTAAGAAAAAAATCAAATATATTATTAAGATATAGAAAGGTGATATTAAAAGTTTCGAAAAACATTATTATTATTATTTCATTCGTAGTAGATAGCAAAAAAGTTTAAAAATATTACAGGGGATCCAAAAGTTTTTCAGAACTCGGTTGTCACCGCTGCCGAACGACCCGACACAAACTGTCCGATTTTATTTCCTTTCCTATTTATTTTCTTCTTCCTTCTTCACATCTCACATCTCACATCCCACCCAAGGGGGTGGTTAGGAGGAAAGCCTCCCATCCAACTAACTTCTTTCCGAATGTCATGTTCAACATTTTATCCGATTTCGCCGCCTCCAACTATTTCCCAACTTGAACAAAACTTACTCCGGGAAATCCTATTTGATAGTTGTACTGACGACGTCGGTGTGTTTCCTACTTCTAAGTTTTAGCTTATGGATTCTACAAACTGCCTTCAAACTACTAAGTCGTTTCCACGTCCCGTAACCCTGACGTAAATTTCCACGAATCGTCAGCAATGGACGTCCACGACACCAGGAACTTGATACCTTGTAAAATAGAAAAATATTGGATTCTCGGGAGACATTGATATATTTATATTGATAAGTACATAATTTACTCGCAAACGAGTGGAGGCTGTTTTTTTTAAAACAAGAATATACCTATTCATTATTATGTTCCAAACAGGCTTATCATATCTCAGTGCTTGAGGTAGTTTCTGAAAAAAATAGCGCTTAGTAAAATCTAGTACCTACCTACTTGTGAGTATATTTTTTATTTGCACGTTGAGACTCCATTTATATTTTTTAAATTTAAAATCAACATTAAATAAATAAATAATATAAATATTTGATATTTTCATCTTTCCATAGTCAAATAATGGATCTACTAACCAAGTGCTTAATACATCATTTTTTAGCAAGTCAATCTACCCACTTGATAATCACAAGGCTACTCTTTCTACGCACTTTATTTGCAATAAGATAACAACAGTATAGAAAGGAGATAAATGGATTCTCCGTAAACTGTCTTTAGTTATGAATTAAAAATAATGGATAGCAATATTATAATGGCCTTAGCAACCAAACCACGTGGAAACAGAAGGCTAATTCATATAAAGAAAAGATATGGGTATGTCAAATATTGTTGT
Organism: Micrasema minimum; assembly: GCA_022494985.1. Lineage (NCBI taxonomy): Eukaryota > Metazoa > Arthropoda > Insecta > Trichoptera > Brachycentridae > Micrasema > Micrasema minimum. The sequence continues at coordinate 58,396 of JAGVSP010003133.1, read as the reverse complement.
TTCTTTTTTGTGTCGCTAGAGTTATGTTCTTTTGATCAATTAAAAGTGTCAGAAGGAATGAGTATATATCTCCAAAACCGGTTGGCATTTTAAAAAATAAATAAGTACCTGGTTTAAAACAAAAGTGTGTTTTTATTTCATAATTATGGAAAACCTACAAAGTGAGTGCTACAAACATTGTGTTAATTTAAGCAACCTTCATTTGAGTTTATTATATCTATGTATATTATTATATAGAGCCTCCTTGGATCTATAAATCAGACAAAACATTTAATATAAATATTATCTTTTCTATTACATCCAATTAAAAGGCAAGCAAACACTTTGTTTACAATACAAATCGTTCGTTTCCGTTAGTGACTGTAAGAGCATTAGCGTACAGCTCCAGACAGACATACAGGGTGTCCGGGTGAGGGTGAGAGTAAACAGAAACACACCATTAACATATATAGGTTCCCAGTAGTGGAGAGCACGAGGGGTGAATGTAGGGGCTGGATACTACGTTTATGTAGGTACTGGTTATGCAGATAGGCAGCCAGGTGGAAAATCGTCAAAAACCTGCCAATAGTAAATACCAATGTTTCGTTTTATTGATTTTGAACACATACGACGTATGCGATGTGTAATAACACAACTTGTATGAAACATAGGAAGGGGTTATTCAAAATAATTGTGCAGCGGTATTATTATTTATGGTACTTTACACTTTACATACGTAGTCATCAATTTTATATGGACTATTTTTGTTCTTGAGAGCCATAAAAGAAAAGATGAGAGCGTAAACACTCGTTTTGCAGGAGACACATTTTGATGATTTTTGCCACATTTACAAATATTCCTCAAACATATTAATTGTAAAAAAGTTACAAGATTGTATTTTATTTTATGATTGTTGTAAAAATATAAAAAAAGAATCACTAAATTACCGAAATATTAAATGAAATCAAACGCTCAAATATCATATCTCCATTTTCATGAAAATGTAGTTTAAAAATTGTGATAATTAGATAATGTTTAAGTCGCATAAAATATATGACGTCAAACCGTATCGTTCAATTTCTAGAGCCATAATTACCGCTAGTAATAAAGTAATGGTATTTATGACAATATCTTTTACATGTGTAATATGATTCTACTCATGTGTACTATGATTTTATGTTTGTAATAAACTTAGCGTAAATGTACGCATTATCATTAGTCTAATTCTTTTAACGATATTAGTCGTTGTACTGCTGTTAATTATAAACATTTGCGATTCCTTTAGCGAAAAATAATAAAATGCCCACCTTTATAACGCCTACAATGACACCAGCTGTTCTCTATGGCTACGAATCATGGCACCTAACCAGGGCCCAAAATAGCATGCTTCTGAGTTTTGAGAATAAGTGTCTTATTCTCAAAACTGCAACCCTTGGTATCTACTGTCATCCGGCGAAGGCGTTACGGCTGGCTGGCTACGTATCCCTCGAGAGTCTTAACCATGCTTGCCTATTTGATAAGACATCAGGTTCTCGGCGTCCTGGACGTACACTGTTGACAATCCGTCGGCAGTTAGTTTCAGAGCTGCGGGACGTGGACCTTACTTTTGGATGATGAGCAGGACACGTTCCACATACGGAGCGGATATGGTATGATGATGATGATTCTCCTTCAACCATTGTTTTTCTTGTTCCTGACTAAAAGACTGATAAAATTCATGATGGATGCCCTAGATTTATAATTTTTTGTATAATGTTTCAATACCTGTACTATCTTACGTAGGTATAACGGTTTTAAATCTTCGCCACAAGTACAATTTACTACTTATAATACGCCCCCCATCGAAAGCTGATATAAAAATAATGGAAATGATGTCATTAACATATAAAATTAATATCATTGGTTATTAAAACCTTTTTCATCTTACGCTAAGCGCACTATCAATTTTTATTCGGCCACTCAATGCGCAAAAAATATAGGTACCCAGATATCTCGCAATCTACGAGTATATTGTTGTACGCCCGTGCTTAGGTATACCTATCTAAGTGTGTGTTTTTTTGTATCTACACGTGCTACAATGTCAATTTAATTCAAATCTTTTTCATTTGAGTCCATTTTTTCATTTGAGTCCATTTGAGTATGGTCGAATCTGCAATCGATCAATACCTGAAATATCTAAAGATCTTGATTTCCACATTTTCTCGAGCGGTCGTAGATACCTATGATTTACAAGTCCCACATGTCAAGTGGGATCTACGACCACGACCGCCAGATAGTTTCCACGGGAGGCCTAGATAAGGACGTCACGTGACGTCACATGCCCAAGTCCACTGGGCCGGAGATAAGAGCAATAATTCCCGATGCCTGATGTCTCGGATCCGATACCCATCTTGGCTACATTGTAGAGGACGCTGGAGTGGACGCCACTTGGCTTTCCTGTAGTGAAAAAAAAAATACAATAATACTATAAAGATAATTTATAAATAAAAAAGTAGCCTCAAGGGCACTGTGTACTTGTAAATCTACTTAGATTCCCTCAATGATGTTTGTTTTACAAAAATACGCTGTTTTCTTCCATCCCTAGTCATTGGAAGATTTCGATCATGAATTCAATTTCAATTAGTGTTGTTATTTTCACAGAAACTCAAACTTGTTATAGGGAAACAAAATGATTAAAATGTATTTAAGATAGTGGATGATGGATTTTATAGTAAGTTCCTCCCAATAGAGGTACGTATTTTTTTAACTGCAAAATGCAAATTTAGTCAATCTCAAATTTGCTTGTCAATTTAAACAGGTCTTTGATTTCCACAAGCATTTGTTGTTGAAATGTCAGCAATAAGTTCATAAAAGAACAATTAATGATTAATTGGGTATTGATTTTGAAAGTGGATGATGTCGATTTTATTTAGTAAGTAACCTCCAAATAGAGTATAAGTATAAAAAAAAAAATGAGAAAACAAAATAAACAAAAAAAAAAGTTATTTTTTTAACTGCATGCAAAATTTAAAAAATGTTACAATCTCAAATTGCTTGTCAATGAAATAACAGGAAAAATTTTTGATAAAAAAAAAAAATAATAAGTCAACAAGCAAAAAAAAAAAATAATCCATAAAATAATAAAATAATATAAGAATGTTATTTAAAGAAAAGCAATTATATATAATATTATCATTAAAAAATACTATTCAATAATTTATATGAAAATAAAAAAGTCACGCCATTTATAAATAATTTAAAAGTAAAAATTAATTATTCTAGATAAAGAAAAATAAAAAAATACATTTAAAAATTAATTTAAATAATGATAATAAAAATTTAACTATAGATTTGAATATATCAAGAAATTATATATAATAAAAATAAAATTATAATAAATAAAAATAAAAGTTAAATGATCTGCAATCTACTAGAAAATTATATTTTTAATAATAGATTATAAAAATATATATAAAAGGGGAAATAAATATGGGGGAATAACAATACATTAAATTTTTAGTGATTAAAAATTAAATTTATGAATGTAAAAAAAATAGAAAAAATCAATAATACAATAATATAAAAAAGATTAACATAGGTATATAGTAATAGCCTAAAAATCAATGAAATTTTATTAATTTTCAATATGATAAATAAAAAAAATAAAGGCGAATATAAATTTATAATATATTATGTATGATAATAATACATTTTTATTAATATAAAGAATTAAAAGAAAATAAAAGGGAATAAAAATAAAAAAATAAAATTAAAAGAACTGAATGCAAAATAAATTTATAAATCTAATAAGATAAAAAATAAATTTTTAATAATGTAAAATTAAGCTAAAAATTTTAAATAAATGAGAATTTAGAAATAGAAGTAATAATAATATAAAAATTTAGTTGTTAAACTAAAATTAATAGTTTTAATGTAATATATGCATAAAAAAAAATTAAATTAGAATTTTTTAAATACCTGAATTTTTTTCTAAAATTTAATAACAAAAATAATAAATAAAGAATTAAAATTAAATATCAAAACAGAAATAAATAAATTACAAACAAAAAATAACCTAAAATAAAAAAAAAAAAAACAGCAAAAATCTAATATCTCTAACAAAAATTTTATATTTTCAATATCCTTAAAAAATCAACATATAATAAGGGATAACTATAAAATAATAATAAATAAATAAAAATATAACAAAATAAAAACATCTAAAATAAAAAAATAATGTAAATAATATAACAATATTTAAATCAATAGAATTATAATAAATAAACAAAAACAAGAATTAACGTATAAAATTAAAAAATAGTAAATAAAAATTAAAAAAAAAAAATTTAAATAAAGAAATCAACTATTTATAAATGAAAAAAAATAAATAAAATTGAATATAAATTCAATAAAAAAAAATATATTAAATAAAAACAATTAATCATGAAAATAAAAATTAGAAGTTAGTAATATTTATAACATATTAAAAAATAAAAAATTTTCATAAATGATTTAAATTAATAATATAATATTAAAAATATAAAAAATAAAAATTATAAAAAAAAATTATTAATAAAAAAAATAAAAACATAAAATCAAAAACAAAATACAATATAAATTACCATAAAAAAAAAAATAAATAATAAAAGATTAAATAAAAATATGTATATTAATTAAAAAGATAAAAATATATTAATAAAAAAAATATTAATAAAATCAAAAATAATAGAAATACAAAATTACAAATAACAATTAATAATAAAAATATCTCATAAATACTTAATAAAAATAAAAAATTATATAATAAAATAAGTATATCAAAATTAAAAATTATATTAATATTAAATATATTAATAAAAACATATTTCTAAATAAAAAAATATAATTATAAAATAATAAAATAGATTATTATAAAGTAAAAAATATAAAATAACATAAAAAAATATAATAATATTAAATATAAAAAAATCATAAAAATATTAAAATAAAAATTAAAAAAATATTAAAAAGATAAAATAATTAAAAAAAAAAGAATCAATATATATAAAATAAAATGATCTTAAAATAGAAATAAATATAATAAATAATATAAAATTATTTTATAAAATACAAAAATTATAAGAATATAATTTTAATTATAATTAAATAAAAAAAAAATCAAAATAAATCAAAAATTAATAAATCATTAATAGATTATAAAAACCCACAAAAATAAAATACAATAATAAAAAATTATTAAGAAAAAAAATAGTCAATATAGAAAAATAATAACAAATAAAAAAAAAATATACTATAAAATAAATAAATACAAATAATAATTTATCTATAAAAAAAATATTATATAAAAAAAAGTCTAACATTTACATCCCAAAAAAAAAACTAAAACTTAAAAAAACAACAAAAAAAAATAAAATACTAATTATATAAACAAATTAACTAAAACCGAACTTTAATCTCAAAAATAAATAAAAATCAACTAAATAAAAAAACAAAAATCTGGAAAGTCAAAAAAAAAAAAAAATTAAAATAGAAATAAAAAAAATAAAATATTAAAATACTAATAAACATTAACAAAAATGAAGTAAAAAAATATATAAAAAAAATAACTTATACATAATCAAAAACATGAAAATACATAAATACAAAATCAGATACTTAACAAATTTTAACACTATAATACTTATATCCTAATAATTATATTAAAAGCTATTAACAAAATAAAAAAAAATTAAAAATAATATATAAACTAAGATAAAAAAAAAAAATAAATAATAAAAATAAAATAAACTAACCAAGTATAATAATGAAAAAAAAATATAATAATACAATAAAAATCAAAAAAAAATAAATAAACATATAAACCAAAAAATAAAATTAAACAAATCATACAAAACCAGTAAAATCAAATATAAACCAAATATCACTACAAATCAAAAAAAATAATTACAATAAAATAAAACAAACTTAAAAAACATATAATTGCAATACATCAATAATGACGAATTATTACCATAAAAATAATACCCCAAAATAATAACAATTAGTGTTAAAATAACATCATAAAATAAAAAAAAATAATTCTAAAAAACTAATTATAATATAAATAATAAATAGAAAAAATAAAATGTATAAAATAAAAAATAACAAACTTAAAAAAAAAATTAAAAAAAAAAAATATTACAAAGTGAGGAGTATAAAACATATCCAATCTAACTTTACTACATAAAAAATCCAATGGTTTAAAAAATCACAAATAAATATAACAACTAAAAAATATTATAACATATAATAAAAAGTAAACATAAAGTAGAATAAGAAATATAAAAAATACATAATATAATTTTTTACTATATATACATATACCAACCAAAAAATTAATCTATTTGATCAATAAGAAAATAACATATAATAAACCAAAAACTAAACACATTAGATTTTTGTTTGATAAAAAATACTTAGCGATATTCCACCTCGCCATTATCGCTCGTTATCAACGCTTTGATAATATAAATCAATTGTAGATCAACAAAAACTTTAAAAACCTATTTTTACTCCCCAATTAAAAATTTAAACCCTCTTACATCTAAAATAATGGAAATAAAGCCAACACAAACAAATTTAAGATTTCCTATTTAATAGTAAAAAAAGGATAAAATGTATTTTATTTTTTAAAGATCGTTTTTAGATAAATAATTATTGTATTTATTTTTAGTATATTTAAAGATATCATAAGCGTGTTTTAAAAAAAAAAGAAAAAACATTAATAATATGATAAATAATAAATATAACTTAAACAAATATATAATAAATAAAAATATAATAAAGGAGATGTTATAATTTAATTGCTATTCACTGACTTCTTTTTTTTCATCACTTTCTTTTCTCTCTCACACACATATAAACACCCTTTCTTATACAAATCCAACACTACAAACTCTCTAACATTATCATAACAATAGCGGAAACATGTAACTGGCTTCACTTTTTATTATATTGTTCAATAATTCTACATTACGTAAAAATAAAAATATCGCATTAGTGATGCATATTATGACAGTAATTGGCAAAATAATCAAAGAGATTAGGTACAATGATTGAAGTCATATAGGCGTTAAGACTGCAATATATCTATCTCTACATGTAGATACGTTGGTAATCGCAGTACTGGAAAGCAAAGAAACGTCAGCGAGTGGTTATATTTGTCTTATGATATATATTATTGATTGAATACTTATTGCTTACAGCTATGACAGAGCCAATCTTACGAGAAGGGGAAGTTCGAAAGTTACGGGAGGAGCGAAACTATCCAATGTGTTTATACATAAAAAATCCAATGTTTAAATACATTGTATTTTTTCTTCATTTGATCAAATGTACAAACACATTAGATTTTTTCGATCCTCTCTGTTATTGCTCGCCGCTTTGTAAGCGCGTCCCTCCGGTCCATTTTACTATTTTTTACTTTCAGCTGTCTAAACATTGGAAAGCCAGCTAGCCAACCATCACGTTCTTCCATTCGTGATCGTCATCCATTATCTCCGGCGTGTTTCCTCGGCTAATGACAAGTTCTGGCGGGAATCATGACCGCTCATGGCTCAGGAGGGTCGTGATGCTGCATACTCCGCACTCGAAATACCGTCATCCGCAGATCTGATCATCCGACAGTCTAAATCGCTCCACTTTTATCATCTCGACAGTCTAAAGGTCGATCCACACATATCCGGAACGAGACGGGACGTAACCTTCAGTGGCATCCGTGATAAGTTTTTGACATCCAGAAAGTACCGTTCCGTCATGGATGTGTGTGGATCGACCATAAATCGGTCCACTTTGATCATCTCAACAGTCTTGAGGTCGATCCACACATATCCGGGATGAGACGGTACGTAACCTTTAGTGGCATCCGTGTTAAGTTTTTGACATCCAGAAAGTACCGTTCCGTCATGGATGTGTGTGGATCGACCATAAATCGGTCCACTTTGATCATCTCGACAGTCTAAAGGTCGATCCACACATATCCGTATGTGACGGGACGTACCGTAGCGTGTTGCCTTCCGTTTTCCGCAACCTTCAGTGGCATGCGTTATGATTTTTTTATTCAGAAAGTACCGTTCCGTCACGGATGTGTGTGGATCGACCATAAATCGCTCCACTTTGATCATCTTGACAGTCAAAATTGCTACTCCCTAAGCGGAACATTCGTCGTTCGCAAAGTTCAAAGACATTCTTGCGTCCGATGTTTTACTGTCCTAATACTGGAATTCGTCATCTAGCTTCAGTTTTTTACAGTTGCTATGAGCTGTCCTTGTGCTGAATAGGAATTTTAGTGATTCGGAAGTTAACAAAGATAAAATATGTAATTTTTTATTGATGATTTATTTTAATCAAATTTGTAATTTGTTTTTTTTTTTAAACAATTTTGAGATTGAGATTCAAACAACGTAAAACACTTTGCACCACTATGAAAATTTAAAAAGTTCTAATAAGTCGCCAAAAGAGATTTAGAAAGAATGTGTTTGTTGCGCCGCGCCGTTGTGAGATGGCAATGGGTTTCATAAAACTTAAACGTTTGTAGTTATTTGTTCTAGTCCTAATTAGTTATGAGTTCCTGTGTTAAGTCAGCACATGGGAATATCCTGCATTGTTATCAATACAATATTTATAAATACACACAACATGTATGTAAGTACATGCAACATGTATGTAAATTAGAAAAAAACCCAATAAACAAAAAACATTATTTAAGGCCATAAAAACATAAAAATGTTTTTTTTCTATTTATGGATACTCTAGCTATTTACAGAATAAAAAACCACAAATCTTTATATAACCAGAAATCTTATTTAATACTTAACACCTCCCTTCGTGGTGGTGTAAAAACATTATAAATAAACTTTGGATTCAATTTTACTTAACCGTCTTTTAAGAACGATATTAATAGCCTCATAGCAACAGATTATATATTTTTTTAATTCAACAAATTATTTCATTGAAAGCTGGAAGTTTTAAAGCGTAACACGCTGTTACATAACCGTTCCAAAGGAACTTTTTACCATAGATCTTAAAAGGGTTCAAAATAGATCTAGAATCTGAAGTAACATTCCTTTCAAACTACTCAAATTTCAAATATGAGTTTCACTCCATTACTTGTCTCCGTAAACTGAAGCATGGCTTAATGGATCGCGTCATATTTTATGCTTTCGACATAGACAATAAAAAAGGATCATCCGTTGTGAGGGCGCGGGCGTTGCGTGGAGAGTGGAGAGTAGAGAGTCCTCTTTAAAGGAACTTTAGGTTATCAAAATGTTTTTATTGCCCCGGCTTTATAGCGCCCGCATATGGTGTAGAGGAAATTGCAATACCGAGAAAGGGCCGGATAAGATAAACTTACACATTAAAATAGAACTTAAGTATATAATATAAGGACAAGGATCAACATCATCATACCATATCCGCTCCCTAAGTGGAGCATATGGGTTCCACAAACTGCCTCCAAGACAAGCGATCGGCCTCCAGTTCCCGGGTATCCTACCACGCCAGGTCCACGCCCGCAGCTCTGAACTGCAGACGGATCGTCAACAGTGGACGTCCGCCGAGAACCTGATGCCTTGTAAAATAGGCAAGCATGGTTAAGGATCTCGGGAGGCATAGGTACGTACAAAAGATTCGTTCTTTACGATATTCTAATATTTTTTTATTATCGGGTCATTCCTTTGTCGATGTGATTCATTTTTCTTTGATTAATTTTTACGTCAAATATCTCAGTTTATTTTATCATGATATTATTTTATTATATCTGAGAGCATATTTTGACATGGTCGATATTGACGGTTTTTTTAAAAAGACACTAAACAGAAAAAATAACATCATGTCATAATTAATTTAAATCTAAGTGTTTTTCTTCTGTTTTGTTTTTGTATTAAAGCAGTTATTTGCATCAGTTAGAATTGAGGTCAGAATGTGAACAAAATCACATAACCCATATATCAACGTTTGTGGCTGTAAATTTATTTTAAAAACACCAAACTTTCCAGTGCTGGCCTCAGGAGGAACCTTAAGTTTGCAAGTTTCTGATTCCATATATCTTGGTATTATTATTAAAATATCCTATTTTATTAAAACAACAATTCACTGACAGTTGTTTGTATATCAAGTAATAAAACATGAGATATTCATTCTCAAAACATACAATTTATTTATCTCTCTCATTGCTATATACGTATGTAAATAACAATTCATTATAATTTTAGCGCTACCTGTAATTTAAATCCGATTTGTACAAAACGTAAGTCTCTTGTTTATAAAACCTTATGAAAGTTTAATACACAGTTTTATGTAAATAACGTTTCCGGCAAAGTATTGGGACACGCATTATTATGTATAATTTAATCAAAACAGATACAATGTCGTATGAATTTACATGTTATTATTATTTTGTATATCCCCTCGCCTGGCAATTCATAAAATAACATAAATATTTATAAACGATTTCCTTATTATATACTGAGAGTTGTGATAAACCATTTTTACCAACATATGTGTATGCATGACATAACTATTAAATTATTTATTAGTATTCCATTCCACATTATGTAGGGTCGTATAATAATACATCGTTCTCATGGCGCTTCCATTAATGCAGTGTCCTGTGCCCTATGCACCACCAAGTATGCATAAATTATACAAAATTGTACTTTTCAGTAGGTTCTGCATGATTTTTTTGTTAAATAGATTAATTAAATAATATAGTAAATGTAATATCTGTTCTTTACGCCTGCAGGATCCCGCCGTCAGGCAGACTGTCGATGACCGTTTTACGGGTGTGCTCGGTGGAGCTGATGGATGCGGGCCTGACGCGGAAGGAGGTGAGAGAGCTGGCTGGCGATAGGGTCTCCTGAAGGGATCTGGTGATGTCCACATGCTCCACATAGGAGCAAACGTGGTGAAAGAAGAAGAAGAAGAATATCGAAGTGTTTTGTAGCTGCAAGAGAAGTTAGAAACGAGCCTTCATCAACAAACAAAATTAATGATTTATTTATTCATTTTTTCCAAATTTATAATGGCGCCAGAAATAGTTAAGCAGATGTGGTGATTTTTCACAAAAATGGCGCTTAATAAATATCATATTTTCATTATTTTATATTTTTCTGCTGAAGGTACCGTCATGTCATAATGTGGTTAGTTATCTTTGTCGATAACTTTAACGAGAAACGTTCGAGCAGACTTAGTAACCGATTTATGAAATTTATTTTTTATCTTCTCTGCGGCCATTTCTTCCAGGAACGATATAATCTGGGATTACAATTCTGGGCCGTATGCGGGGTTATTTAGACCCAAATTACTCAGACGTATTAACATATTTGTAGATAAATTTATCTTCGAAATATGTCCTTTGTTGATTAAAGCTTATAAGATCCAGCTAGACCTCTTCGTACTAGCTTAAATACGCAATGTGACATAATATATGGCCCATAACCTGCATGTTAAATATAAAATATGTATTTTGAGATACTATGGCATTTTTTAAGAAGTACTCAGTCATGCAATGAACCAACGTACTTTTTTGTGCGTAATTTTATCACATATTTTTCAAAAGTTTCAGGTTAATAAAATAATGTTTTAGGTTTAACGTGTAATTAATTTAAATCAGTAATTAGGGAAATCGGCTAACTTATAAAGCGCCATTTTTGTGAAAAATTAAAGATACTGTTTAACCTAAGCTCCTAGCGGTAGACTTTCTAAAAAAATAGCAAAATATGCAAGTTATTTATTTATTTATTATACATGCCTATACAGGATTTTCATAAAAAGAGAATACAAAACATATTTGGAAATACAAAAAAATGTAAAATATATATAATACAAATGCCTTATAAAAACTTTCGCTATAGATTAGCGGGAAGTTATAGTAGCCATAACATTGAAATTTGGACAGGTATTTAAAATGCAATTTTTTCCCCAATTGATAAATATACTCCTACATCCTACTATTATTATTTGTTCTCGTAGAATGACATTTACCTAAACATATTTTTTCATTGGGATTTTATATAAAAATACTCAAATGATTTTAAAACATAATAAACAGCGATACGAATTGGCTTTTTTATCAGTGCGCAATGATATTACTATGGTTTATTTTAAATTTTCTTAAAAAAAAGTTTTTTCTTTCTTTCGAAGACATATTTTTCTGGGACACGGTGTAACAATAAGAGCTTGTATCGAGGCTTTTATTTATACGGTAGTATGTCATACTATTCATGCCGTTAATCCTGAATTTCTCGAAACGACTTACTAGCCACTGCAGTACATTTCACGCATTGCTGTTTCTTTGTTGCGTGGAGAATAGGGGAGGGGGGGTAGATAATCCCCTCTCTCTTCCCAATTCATTCCTTTTTCAAAATGTTTACTTACCCCGAACAAAAAGCGCGGCAAACAAAAAAGAAAGAAGAATCTTGTTTTGGTGGATTTTTTTTCACATCCGGGATAATGTGAGGTAGAACTTTGTAATCCTGGTTCCAAACTCTCGTGAAGTTGACCGAAGTTGGAGGGTGTAGTAGGTCACTTTGTAATACTTCGGACAACGCTTCCCTTACTTCGATCAACTTTCGAAGTACTTCTGCAGGGAAACAGAGGTAACATTATACACCGTGTCCCACGACGAGACCGCGAAACTCCAGAGGGTGATTATTCATGCTATTCTGAGAAAAAAATCTGAATAAAAATTCACGCGTGTAATACCGTCCATTTTTGAACTGGCTCACACCACGTGACCTCCACCAATAAGCGCGAAGCGAAGCGAGTCCTTATTGGACCGCGAACCAATAAGATCGCGTAGTGATCCCGTATCATTACGTACTTGGTACCTACTTGCCTAGTAACATCGCTATTTCGTACAAGGCAAGGCGTACGGTGACCAGAGCGGATCCCCACTCCTCCCCCCGCCACCGCCACCCCGCCTCGCTAGCATTTCAAACAGAAGCCAGTATTACACTAGTCGTTTTTATTAATATTTTTTTAAAAATTAATTATTAAAAATGCCCGGATCAAAAAAAATTATTAGGATTTTTTTCTCAGAATACCATGAACAATCATCCTCCGGAGTTTCGCGGTCTCATCGTGGGACACGGTGTATATTAAGTTCGAAATTGAGAACTTAATACCGTGTTTTATATTACAAGTTCCTCAAAGAACACTGGTTTCTTATTTACAAAATAATTCAGACTGAAATAAAAAATGGACTTTCAATTCAACGTACCTAAAATGGGCTTATACATATATTCAACAGACATAAATTATTGTTGTACGTATAAACTGTTGATTAATATTACTAGGTATATTATGTTTACATTTAAGAAAAGAAAAAATGTAAAAAGAATATTTAAATACAATAAATATCTAGTTATCGTGTTTTATTTCATAATTATGGAAAAATTCAAAGAGAGTGCAACAAACATTCAATTTATTTTAAAAAATATGCCAAGTTCATTTTTGCCGCCAAGCCAATTTTCCCGGCAATATCTAAGAAACAATTCGATGTTTGAATTTGCAGAACCGAAATGAAATCCGCGCCAAATAAATTCCATCTCTTTTCTTTCCTGTTTCGAATCCAATCCAATTTCAAAATGCACCGGGAACAGATTCGATTCGATGCAATTGGATATTGGAAAGATAATAAAGGTGAATCTATACTTTATGTAGATAAAATAATCCAAGCCTCTTTTATACCACCTACTCATAAGTATAAAACGTGCTGTAGAAAATAATTGAAAGGGCATACCTATTGCAATTGAGAAGCGTTTTCCCAAAGTGTCCGCCTTTAGTCTGTATTTTTTTTTCAGCAGTCCAAATGAAAAACTATTGATTGAAATAGTTTATTTATTTATTAAAGCGTCATTACTGTGTATTGTGACGCTGTAGTTAATTAATTGCCATTTAAATTATATTTTCTGTTAAAAAAAGATATAAAAACATCGCATCACCAGGACCGAGAGAAAAGGACAGCCAAAGCCCTAAATATAACCTATCATAAAATAACATCGTTTTTACATAAAGACGTTTCATTTGTGATACCTTGGACTGGCGTTGGAGCCAAAGACTGATCATCTTGGCTTCATGTAACAAATGATCAAAATTCACTGCACTTGGTGTACCGATGCAGTGCACCATGCACCATTGAGTGCGGATAAGGGAGAGTAGTCAAAGTGGTACGAAAAACAAAGCAAATTTTACGGTGGAACCTTTTTTGATAGTATTTCGTATGTACCTACTATAGCAAAATAAATCAAAAACGTTATAATTTTAATCTTTTTTTTATCTTTTTATTGATTTCAAATAGTTGAATATTATGATCCTTTTTTAGAAATGAAAATGATTCTCTCAATTCCACAACCTCCACTCGAAATAAGTGTTACTCAAACCAATCATCACGGCCCCGAAATGATAGAACGCCACACCACTCTGTCCTGACACACTTCCTTTGTATCCACATTCTAATGTACATCTCGTACAAGAACGCCGATTATTCCGACTTTTCGCATGTCCTTCTTCAAGTAAATGTTTAGTTTGTCTCTGGTTTTGGGTTGGCAGAAAGAATCACAGTGAGTCTGTCCAGAATCGAACCTCTAAGGCGTCATGCTTGATAGCAAGAACTTATATAATACATATTACATTTTAGTAAATTAAATTCTTTTTTGAAATGGTCTTAAAGTTAAATGAAAATCATTCATATTGTTAGTTACTTAATTGGATTGATTGACGCACCATCGCTGCTGATACAAGTTACCTTTAGTATTCCGGTCCTTAAGTTGAGAAATAATGACTTGCCCTTCCTTGGTCAGATGTTCAGCACAAAACGAACTACGGCTTTCACGCACCAATGTCTCGTTTATGTTGCATGGACGTGAACTCAAGACGGAATCTGGACTTTTTCGGTTTAAGTCTATCAAGATTTACACATTCACTGAATAACACTCGATTGTCCATAGTTTTGTCCTAGCTGTAGAAAGTAATACTGTGTTTTTTGTTTTGTTCTGTTTTTTCTTTCAAGTATACATGTAATTGATTTTTAATGGATTTTATGTCAGTTAATAAATAAGTAAATACGCAACGGGGATCTTTTTATTATTCTCCCCTATTTCAAGATCATTCATTTGTATTTTAGAATTTAACGAACGACGCAATAACGTAATATTGCTCTTGAAAACCATTAGTATTGAATTTGTTTTCTTTTAGTGTATTTTCTTTCAATTCGGATCCCAACAAAAAGCATTCAAACAGAGGAGCAAAAGTAAGTTAATTGGAATTTTTCTTTTGTTTTTAGAAGCGTAGAAACATCTGGCCATCGCAAAATCATGAACGCTGTTCAAAACACAAAAATTGGCGACTGGACAAATTGATTTTTCTTACTTTTGAGTACTGAAATTCTCTCCGCATCTGGAATTCATTAGAAAGCTATTAATTATTGTCAAATCAAGGTTTTTTGGTGGTGTAGTTACCAATTTAGTGATACATTTGTGAGTATACCAGATTTTATGTGGGTGCACAGAAAGAGAAATGAAAAGGTACTTACGGTTTTATAAATACTCGTCTTTTTTCACAAAATCTAGAAATTAATACAAAAACTTAACTAATTAAATTATTGATGAAAAGGAATGTTGAAAATAGTTGAAATAAAAGTGACTTTAATTTTCCCACAATTTGGCGGGAGGAATGCTCGGCAAAATCGCGTGCAGTTACGCAGCTGGTCAAAACGCTTCTCGTAGATACCCGAGTGTTTCCGGAGGTGCTCGGTTTTGTATCAGTTCGTATGTCTTCGTGCGCGTGACGTCATTGTTCCCGCCACAGTTTTAAGGGTTGGGACATTCTTTTGTTTAAATACGATGTTTTTGTTTCGAGTTGCGTTCCATAATCGCATTGTACATTAAAAAATAGCGTCCCCTTTCTTCGTCGTCGTCATCATGTGTCATTTGGGGGGAAAATTGATGACGACCGGTCGGTAAAACAGGCAGTGCCAACATTAATGTAATTTTCTTTATTTGTGCCTGATGCCTGACATTTTGTAGCGGCAACTGACGTCTCGCAAATGGCGGGAGCGGCCATTTTAGAGACATATCAAAGCATTTTTCAGAGTTCAGTCTAATGTCTTGTTGTTGTAAGCTATTGATGTGTTTTTAATGATGTCTCAGATAATTATGCGGCTGGATACCTAGTAGGTCAGTCCCTGTTGATACTTTCCGCTAAACACGTCTTTTTGCAGTTAATAAAAAAGTTTACTTTATTATTTTAGTTTTTTAACAAATATTTACGACTATTAGATCAATTGGAGGCCTTTAAATTTAAGTAAACTGTGTTCCACTATACTATTTCTTAGATAATCCACTTTAAAGGTTTTTTACTAGGTATACCTAATATTGAAATAATTTTAAAAAATTTCACTAATAAAATGATATTATTAATCATCATGCATTTATGAGACTTTTGGCATATCTAAAACATATTTTTTATGAAAGTAGACGTAGACATGCTCTATTTATATTTTCAGGCCTCTAAACGCACAGCACAACTTTGTATGAAATATCTAAGAGCTTAAAATGACTACATGATATTGAACCCGCATCCTCATTCATGGTGGCCAACGCGCTAACCATTACCACGAGGCAGACAAAAATAACAAATTAATAATAACAACCAATGCTGGTCCTCAATGTTTATCGTTGTAGGCGAGCGATTCTGTGCCCTTTGTATGCGAGTTTAATTTATCACTCGGTTAAGTTTCTTTATGACGTCATTTGTCACTAGTCTTGCCTACCTCTCTTCCGACTTAACAGGTCCCCAGCCACAGCCCTTTCCTTCATGCTCTCTGAACGTTAATTTCGACAATTTGTTGCCTTTTTTACTTCCGTTGAAGAAATTTCTAGAAATCTTCTCAGGTACCGCGACATAGGAACATAGACGATTGAGTTTTATAACGGTTATTTATTTCATTACATTCAAAAAAACAATACAACGGTTCAACATATTCTATTCTATTTTATAAACGAGAAGGCGCCCGATGTCAAGTGATACATGCCTGTTTTGTCATTAGATAGGTAAGTACAGTTATAGGATTATGCGATAGTAAACTATAACAATAAATGTGATTATTGTTACCGTACGAAAAAGTGTAAGTATTTGTATCGGTGAATGTTTTTATAGCGAAGTCGTAAACAACAAACATCCACTGGTTTCGCACTGGTTTCGCCCTGGCGAGACTCTCTGGTGACTTCGTCCGAACGAGGATCGGAAATATGGAAGGACTTACCAGCGAGACTTCACCAGGACCGAGGGACAGAACGTTATGAAGGACCACCAGGATGGATTGGAAGTGTTACTGGAAACATTTTGAGCACCACGATAATTGGCACGGACACAATCGAGGAAAACCAGTGTACTACTTTACTTATAACCGGGGGGTTTCGGGTCTATGGATCCGTAGAGGTTTCACTTGGAGGACGACTCACTAAATAATTGTAGTTATTGTATGAACAAAATAATGTACGAGTTTAGTAAAAAATTAAACGATGTACCTATATCCTACTACTACTTCCCTTATCTGCACCCAATAGTGCATAGGGCACTGCGTCGCTACACCATGTGCAGTTTATATTGATCATTTTATTACATGAATGTAAGATGAAAAATCATACGCCTAAATAACAGTCCAAGGTATCACACATTAATATGGCGGCCTCCGTAGCGTAATGGCTAAGACGCTGGACAATACGGAGGTTCCGGGTTCGATTCCCGGTGAAAACACAAATTAAAAAGTGTTTTTTCTCAAGCCTGGGTGTTGGTGACATTGTTTCCCTCTGTAATTGGGCCTCCTGGCCTGTTGAGGTGGTTAAAAAATTAATAAATATATTAATTTGAAAATCACATTTAAATAAAAATTTTATGTGGACCCACTACGGGAATCGAACCCGCGACGTCATACACGGTAGCCAAATGTACTACTACTGTGCTACATCCTACACAAACGAATACAATGAAGCAAAATGCAGGTATTTTATGCAATTTCAATTTTCCTCTTGTAAAATTAAAGTCGGAACGTTCTACAAGTAAGTGGAATGTATTTTATATAAGGTACCATCTGTTTCGGTCATTAGGGTAATCATTATTTTTAAAAAGCTTTGATACGAAAAAAACTCCAAGCAGATTGCCATTTATTTGATAATTAGCTGCTTACATTTAAAATTTTAATCACCGTAATTACTATAAAGCAATTTGATGCTTTAATGAATATTTTTTTAACGTGATATTCAATACTTCAATTTTAAAATTAATTATTACGAATTAAATTCAATACTTTTGATGTTGTATTTTGTATAATTTAAAACTTAAGTACCTATATGGATGAGTCATTGGGTGCATAACCAACATTTTAATTATGTCCAAATCTTTGTAGACTTATACTGGATTTTACCGTTGACGGACTTGGATTCTACGGATATGAATATCCAAGCGTTTGTAGAGCTTGTGATCTGTCATTGGCTGGGTTAAGCGGCCACATAACGTATTACAACATTCCGCTCTATATTAGGATATTAATTCATATTATACCTGCCAATTTTTGGACCTTGTACAATGTATGTATTTATGTGAATTGGTGCATTGTTCACATGGGAGTCCTTTCTGCTTTCAATTCTATTGAGTGCAAACAATAGGGAAATGTCCTTTTTTTTAAATTCCGTATTTTTTTTGTATGAATAGTAGTGATTATTTGAAATTTTTCTGTGAAAAATAATTTTTTTTCAACAGATTCCCAGTAAAAAACGATTTAAAAACAGAGCTTAAAAAAACGGATGCTTTAAAAGCACCCGTCTACTAAGCGCACAAAAAGGGTCGTACTGAATATATAGTTAATGCGTAGAACCAGAGAAGTGTCTAAGTACTTTTTTATATTTTAGGCGCTACTTAAATCTAAACTATCATATAATGGCCTGTTTTGGCGGGAAATCGCGTTGACAATATTTAATAAAATAAATACGGACATAATAATGATAACAATAATAAAAAATTAAAAATCGTCGTAGCTCATTATGTCAGAAATTAGTGTACCTAAGTGGAGGCTGTTACATAATGAAAAAGCCCCGTAAATGCCTACAATCAACATTTTTTACATTTATATATGTTTTTACACAATATTATGCTATGCATTCGGTTACTTTAGCTTGTAACAAACTATGTGTAACTATGTTACAATCACCTGCCCAAAGGACTCGTAATAAATAGTCATACCATATCTAAGCTAAGTCCTCGCCATAAACACGTACTTAGTAGCAAGCAATAACCGTTAACTAAGTTGCACTGTAAATTTAATATACATATTTATCACTGAGGACATTGTATTACACACACATAACTTTTCTCTAAGCGTCTAAGTCTAAGGCAAGTTAAAAACAATAATAAATAGAGATATTATGTTAAAAAAATACAAGAAATAGACAGAAGTATTTCTTTTTACTATTGTCATAAACATAAAAACTTAATTATGTATTAAAGCATGGACGGAGAAAAATAAAATACATAAATTATTTAAAATTAAATAGATTGGATTTAAAAAAATGGTTATTAAATTAATCACGGTAATTTTAAATACTCATTTAGAATAACTATTTTTTAACAATATTTGTTCAAGGCATTGTTTGCCTATTTTACAAGGCATCAGGTTCTCGGCGTCCTGGTCGTCCACTGTTGACAATTCGTCGGCAGTTTGCGTCAGAGCTGCGGGACGCGGACATGACTGGGGAGGATGCACGGGAGCTGGCGGCCGATCGCTTGGCCTGGAGGCAGTTTGTGGATTCCATATGCTCCACATAGGGAGCGAAATGGTATGATGATGATGTCGTTATGTCAAAATTAAAAATACTCGTACTAAGGGAATTTAGCACCGCTAATTCGCTTAGTAAATAACAGTTACCCCCCAAAGATCGAGGCCCCAAATCCTTAAGTAAATCGTACTTATTTTGATAAAAATGTAGATACCTAAAATATCGCTTTTATTAAATGTGTATTATGTTTATTAATATAAAAAATAGGCATCGAAGTAGATACCCCCTCAAAAAGTTTACAAATACGAAATAAAAATAGCATAGTATAATATATAATCTGAAAAATGTCCAAATTTACCAAAGACATTAATTTCGGACAACTTTTAAAACGTGACACGTTTCAAAACATGTGACAGATCGTTCTAGAATAATTTCAAATTTTAAATGTAAAATAGGCGTAGGTACAAACGTAAAACAATAAACGTGGTCGTTTTGGAACTTTTGGAACGTCATTATGTCAGAAAAATATGAGTTATGGTACTGAGGCTCGATTTTAAAAGCTTGTAAATAAATTTCAATGCGAATCTTTACAACTGTCATTTGAAATTTTGAAGGACATTTCTTAATATTTCGCACCATGAATAGGCAACCGCACTAAAGCAAAAAATTAAACTTTTAAGATATCGCAAAGATGTGATTTTATTATTTTTCTCAACGTGCGTACATGGGAAGATGTACGTATGTATATAACAAGAATGAATGTGGAGGAAGCAGGAGAAGTGTTTGAAGACAGAGTGGTATGGCGTTTTATCCTCTCGGCCCTCCCTTCGGGGAAATGGCGTTAGTTGAAATTATACTTTTTTTAAATAAGTATATGTTGATATGGTTGTTATAATATGTTGTAGAAGTCGAGGCTGAGAAAGACATGGCATGATCAAGTACAGCAAATAGTTGAAAGTGGTCACTTGAAAAGTCGGAATAATCGACATGCGTGCATGAGAAGATGCATAATTGTGGAGGGAAGTTTGCCAAGACAAGATCGACACACCGTTCTATCCTCTCTGCCTACCCCTTCGGGGAGTATGGCGCGATGGTTAGTTAGTTAGATACAGGAAAGAGATACAAATATGTTTCTTGGACTGAAATGTGGTCGGCTACAACGTGGTATTCTCTGTTCATTTTGAGCGAATCTAGACTTAGTGCAGTATATTATTCATGGTGCGATTTTGTTACCAACTGAGGGCGTTTAAATTTAAATCTTTTGTTACCTTTTATACTCTTTTTAGAACCGTGACGGATATAATTTCTCAAAGGAGTTGTATTTGTATCTGTACAGTGATCGTTATAACAAAAGAATTTAAATTGTAAAATGGATTTTTTCGGTTATCGACAACATATTGGATATTGAACAGTTTATTTTTAAATCGAAACAGATGTTGTGATTCGTATGAAAATGAATACATATTGAAAGATGTAAAGTATCCTTGTATCCTAGCTTTAGTAAAAAGTTAATAATAAAAAAAAGGAAGTACCTACACAATTTTTTAATACGAATAATTATTTATTTATTTATTTATTTATTTACCTATACAATGAAAGCCCCACCCTTTCCCTTAAAGACTATTAAGTCTTTTTTCAGTCCAGCCAACTCTACCGATTTTTTCAAAAGCTAAACCGCGGTTTTAAGATTGTTAGTGTGATAAAAATACGGATGAATTTAC
Organism: Micrasema minimum; assembly: GCA_022494985.1. Classification (NCBI taxonomy): domain Eukaryota; kingdom Metazoa; phylum Arthropoda; class Insecta; order Trichoptera; family Brachycentridae; genus Micrasema; species Micrasema minimum. Next base: position 36,906 of record JAGVSP010003133.1, on the reverse strand, counting down.
GATTATGTACGCGAACAAATGCTTTCATTGTACCCCTACCACCGTCTCGGCTTATGTATTATAATTGTCATTGTTTCCATCACCCAAACCAACCAGAGTCGGCCCAATTTAACAGTGGTAGGGATGTTAGTTTCTACCCCGATCATTATTTATTAGTAATTACAACCACCCGTGTGTAGACCGGTATCCCGCCTCGCCAGGCCCCCCATCCCAGACATCCACCCGTGCATCCGCGGTCAGGGTCTCAATGGAGGGGGGATTAGGGAAAAAGAGGGGAGTGGACAGAACGCATGTGTGCATCTCACACTATCATCCTATCATCCTATCATCCTATCTGGCAGACACTATTTCATACGTCCCCTGCCGTACCTTATCACAATACCTATCCTTTATTTACCTATCCAGATAATGTATTTATGGGTTTGCCGTGTTTGTCTTCCAACTGTCTTTGGAAAGCCCAAAATTAATCAGGCCCTTTTTATAAAGAAAGCCATAGAAATATGCAAGCATTCTAATAACATAAACAGGGATGATAGGATATGACTACATACCTCATGATACCCTGTGAATCCAACGGCATAGGTCGCGTCGTGTAAAAAGACCGCTGGAAGAAAGAGGAGGGGGTGTGTTTGCGCATGTGATCCGCCCACCCCGCGTACCAAATAAGACCGATAATCGCCTAGTGCACTAACGCGCAGCTTGACCGCCAGCATTCTTTTTACATGACGCGACCTATACAAATTTTTCACAAATAATCACACATACATAAGACAACCTATACTCAATACTCAAATTTAGTAATCTTGACACACTGCGCTCTATGCCATCGAAAAATGATTTAATACTTACATACGTTTTAAATCCATACATTTAAAGATCCAAATTTTAATTAAAATTTCATGTACCTATAAAACACGCTTCGAAGGCTATATTTTTTACAAAAATAACATTATATTTATCAAGGGCTTCGAGCATGGTATATGAGCCACTCTTGTAAATATTTTTTTAATGTAAATTTCTGCCTATCTAATTCCAATGAATACATCCTTTGTAAAACATTAATAATGTTCTTGGAATATCCTCCAAATATCGTGAGTTTGTCTATTGACTGATTGCGTCCTGTTTACTTAAGGACCCGAGGGAAATATTTGTGACAAAACACAGCAATGGGTGGATAAAAAATCCTGTGTAAATACGACAGTAAAATAAAACTACGAATCATAAAAATTTTTAATCATAAAAAAAGTAAATATAAATAGGTGTGTAATTATTAAATACATATTATTGCTTATTAAAAATGAGATCATTAACTAAGAAATGTTCCTACTTTATTTATATATTTTTCGAAAAACGAATAATTTTATTTGTAAAGAAAAATAAATAAGGTACTTGTCATGATGAATCCTGACAGAATAAACAAGTTTCCTTGTATTTTTTTCATATTCGTGGACAACGCGTGTAGTTGTGTGTTTAAAAACACTTGAGAATTTTTCGGAAGAAAATTGCTTGAACCGTGTAGAAAATCAGATTATCTGATATCAGCCACCAGCTTTTTCATATACTCTAGTTGATAAATCTCTTTATATTTGTTTTTTTTTTAATGTTGGTGTGCTCAGAATTTCATTAGGTCTCGCTTGGGTGCTGTTTATAGAATCCATATGGCCACATGATTATACTTCAATAAATTACCCCTTTCAACCGATACTTTTTTTTGGTCACCCGGTGTTGAAGCGGCTAAGAGCTGTGTTACACCCGGTGTTAAAAATGACTATGTCACTAGAACCATGAACGACAAATCATTTTTTTGGGGGTTTGAAAGAGTGTTGTATTTTAGTGGGGTAAAATCGACCTGTTTATCTCTAGTTAAACCGGTGCCATCACCAAAATGATTTAGGTTGTTCTTACAATCTTAAGTGGCATTTTAACGAACATGCATTTTAAACTGTGTAATTGATTTATTGCAACAGATTTTTAATGCCGCTTTTTTAATGCCTGCATTGCACCTGTTCTCCTTCATGGCTGCGAATCATGGCACCTAACCAGGGTCCAAAGTAGTAGACTTCAGAGTTTTGAGAATAGGTGTCTTGACTTTGCGGTGGTTTGACTTTGTTAGGAATACCTACAGCCTACAGGTGAGGCAACGGACGCACGACCTTGGTATCAACTGCCATACGGCGAAGGCTGGCTGGGACATAATATACTGCGTATGCCTCTCGAGATCCTTAACCATGCTAGCCTAATTTAAAAGGCATTATTATTATTATTATGGATAATTTATATAGCGCCGTTTTCGTATAAATATGCCTCAGGGGCAGGGCCTCTGGTTCTCGGCGTCCTGGATGTCCACTGTTAACAACCCGTCGGCAGTTTGCCAGAGCTGCGGGATGTGGACCTCGCTTGGGAGAATGCGCGGAAACTGAGGGCTTAGGTATCGCTTGGCTTGGAGGCAGTTTGTGGAATCCATACGTTCCACATATGTTATGAAGATGATAATGATTTCCGCTCCTTACAACGGGAGCCACACACCCAGAATATTAACATTTGAATAAACCTATTGTAAAAAAGTTATTTTTCCGCAACCTTAATAAAGCTGAAATAGTTACTGGTATAAATCGATTGAGGAACAAATATACATATCTATTATCAATATGTATAATTCTTTTAACAACACAAAACACCCACGCAGAAAAAATATTTTTTCATTACTTACTGGAAATTGAACCCAAAACTATACCCAACGACGTCACGTGTTGAAATTCCTTTCTTAAAAACAACTTCGTTCGTCTGCATAGTAAGTGTTTTTAGACTTCGTTGTAATTGTATTGGCAATATTACAATATAAATAATAATTACCTAATCATTGAATATAAAGCACCCGCAGGTGCCCGCCATACAAATTCCATACACTTTGTAATGTAACTGTATTGAAAACGAACTCGATTCTGTATGGATCGTGTTCGCTTTGTTACCATTCCGTACAAATTTCGATATAATAAATTGACACTCATTATTCGGCGTAAATCCTTTCTGTCGAAAAGTCTATTGTGAGTCCCTCCATTATCAACTGAAATTATTCATTCGAAATTAATATATTATTCGTAGTAGGTTTCACATACAGCTCTGGGGGTCTAACACAACGAGCGCAATGCAAAACGAACACTTTTGATGCAATCTGAATGTAATTGTACACACGTGTGCATATTTTGTACGTAGGTACTATAACTATATGTACTGTAACATCGTAATCTTGCTTGTGTATAAAATCATTGAAGATAAGGGATATTTAAATACACATGTATTTTAAAAATATTCCTATTTTTCCAACTTAAAATAAGTTTAACGTCAGAGAAAATTAAAAGTTCAATCTCAGAAAAAAAGTTAGGTTAAAAAATAAATTGTAAAAAGGATGAATATGGGTTAAGAGAATAATTAATTTATATCTCTAAATAATTATGCAGAAAAAACAAGAAGATGGTTTTAACACCTATTATCATTATGATTTGATCATTTTTATAGCGCAATTTTTGTGAGAAATTACCTTAACACATTAATGTTAACCGACCAATCCGACCATACCACATGGAACCTCTTAATTCAATGAAAAATCACTGAAAAAAAGGGCAATATTTTTCTACTACATGGAATAATGTGTCTTTGAGTACCTATGTGAAATACTATGTATAAATAAAATAGTAAACCTACAATTCAAAAAGTGCACCTTGATTAAATAAATATGTAGTATAAATAATATGGACAGTTAAAAGCGCTGTATGAATTGGCAAGATTACAACTCGTTCATGTGGTGGAGTATGTTTTTACACATATCTCTTTAATAACTGTGTGTAATTAGATATCTCTTAAAATATAACAGATGAAAAGAATAATAGGTATACTGTATGTATTCGCGGCCGCTTCCCATACAGTTGTATTTCTCGATTTTTTCTCTGGAATTTAACATTATAGCTACATTTTTTAACACATTTTAAATATCGACCAGATGCGTTTTTTCTTCGTCTTATTTTTTTGACGTTTTATTTGTTAAATGAGATAAAAAATAATGGTCAAAACAATAAGATGATATAACACGCATTTGGTCGATATCTAAAACTAAAAAATTCATTGTTTTTTTGTTTAATTCCAGGGAGAAAATCGAGGAATAAGTTTGTATGGGAAAGCGGCCGCGAGTCGCAAACGTGGTGGAGTATGCTTTTAAGCCTGACAAAAAGTTATCGCTTTCGCTTTCATTTGGCCGACATGCTACGCACCCTGTTCTATTCTTCAAGCTACATCCGCCTACACAGCTGATAGTGTTTTGTTTGTTTTATTCTTTTATTGTCATTTTAAAATATTCCGAACGGGTGCCCGAAAAATACGGGTGCCATGAAACTCAGTCAGAATAATATGAACTTTAAAATTCGTGAAAGTTTTTTCTATAATGGTAAAACGGGCTAACTTGCCTCAGTCGCTAATATTCCCCACCAAAGCTTTAACCTAACCACTTGTAATTTAAATGTCAAAATATAAATTGATTGTAAATCGATATAGAATGGATGTCCTCAGATAATATCCATCTGCAGTTTACGTTAGAACTAAGGGACGTGAACATGACATATGAAACAACTGGCGGCATTGTTTGGAGGTTTGCAGTTTGTGTAATGCATATGCATCACACATACATGGAATGCTGATGATAATGATAATACGATGACTACGGTCTAAGGAAACAATCGTTATGTAAAAATTTACTATTACACTAGTAAAACCTTTTAATTGGGATCAGAAATCAGAACATTTTGAATAAATGATCTCTAGTTCAGAATGGAAGGAGTCGGCATTTTGTTTTGACCGAGTATAAACTGGAATTCCAGACAGCACGCATCGTGTTGAAGTTTGCTCCAGCAATTCCTAGACGGATTGCGAGTAGATTGGTGCTCCTTTATGGATGCGAATCCTGGCACCTCACAAAAGCTCAGAATGCTCGCTTGTTGAGCTTTGAGAATAAGTGTCTGAGAAGGATTCTAGGCATTAGGTGGTTTGACTTCATGACCAACGCTGAAGTTAGGGAACGGACGCAGCAACCTCCAATAACTGGAATCGTGAAGATGCGGCGATGGACCTGGCTTGGGCATGTACTCCGGATGCCTCGGAAGAGCCTGAACCCGAGCTGCCTCTTCTTTACGCCTGCAGGATCCCACCGTCCCGGTGGACCGTCAATGACCATCCTACGGATGTATTCGGCGGAGCTGATGGATGCGGGCCTGACGTGGGAGGAGGCGAGAGAGCTGGCTGGTGGCAGGGTCTCCTGGAGGGATCTAGTGATGTCCACATGCTCCACATAGGAGCGAACGTGGCGAAAGAAGAAGAGGAAGAAGAAGTTCAGAATGACTTATTGTATGTATATATTTTTGCAGTTTTTCTATTTCCTATAGAATACATGATCTTCATGGGAAACTAGCTTAATTTATTTAAAATACACCCAATAAAGTTTTTAATATAAAGTAATAATTAATAATGGTTTCAGGAACCTACATAAAACGGTAATTATCAAAAAATTATGACCTACTAAATAAAAATTTCGTACTAATAATGGTGGGGCACGTAGGACTTGTTTGCTTGTTTACCATAAACAAACAAAAACGCTATACTCTATACTTACGTAGGTACTTAGTATGTGTGCGAACCTAATAATTTATGTAGGAAAGTATTTCGTTGTGTGTTAAAATGTCAAAGTTTGAATAAAATATTCACATAATGCACTTCGATATGTTGAAATGTTGTAATGATTCGCATTTCTGTGTAAATTCGAATTCATGATTTCCGAATACGGAAAAGCAGGTTTCATTTAGGATTTGAAATTTGTGTTGATTTAAATAATAATAAGTCAGAATACGTTTATCACAATCAAATTTTGTTTTTGTGGCTTTTGCGTCTGACAACTAGTAATTTAAATAATGTTTTATTCTTTTAAAGTTTTTTGTCAAAAATACAGATAAAAAATAACTGTTTTACAAATTTGTCTTTATCGAACAAATGAATATTTAATATCAATGAAAATTATTATTTATGCCGGCGCCGAACGATTTATACATTAATTTTTCATTAAAAAATATTTGTACATAAATTATTTTTTTTAAATTTAAAATTGCCGAAATCCTTTTTTTAAACAAATATTAAAAATAACAAATATGTTTTCTCCGTTTTATTTAGCAACGTTCATTGTATAAATTATTGGTGTTAAAAGATACCAGGATTTCTGTCATCATTATAGTTTTAAGCCGTAAAATGTATGGACATAAAAAGTATAATATGTACTAAAAAAGAGAGAATATTGCTTTAGTCTGTCGACTGTCGGCTGTCGACTAGGAGAGGAGGGTTCCAGTAGCAAGTAAAAGTAGTTTTCTGTTCCCATAATATCCCATAAGAGCCATTCAGCGCTCCAGAATGGCTCCAACTAGGCTATGAAAGACTTATTCAGAGCCATACACTTTCAACTGCCAGATGTCGAAACATTGATCGAAAACCATAAGTAGATAATATAATATATTTTTTTATAAAACTTCATTTACAATTACATAGCAAGTGTACAAGGGCGGAATTATTGCTTTTGAGCAATATCTTCCAAAATACGCCGGACTACCAATGAATAAAATGACTCGCCTGAAATCAGTATTGAACGCTGCAGCTAGACTTATTTTCGGAACCTCTAAGTTCGACCACATCACTCCACTGCTAAAGAAACTGCAATGGCTGCGCTTTCCACAAAGGGTAGAATACAAACTCTGTTGGCTAATGTACAAAGCCATGCATGATGCCGCTCCAGAGTATTTAAAAGAGCTTTGCATTCCAGATAAACTAGCTGAAAGACGTCTCACACTTCGATCAGCTACATCTACAGCTATAGGCAGGGTTTTAGTACCAATCCGTAATCAGCGCAAAAAATAATAATTGAAGAGCGCGCTTTTGCAGTTGCGGGCCCTGTGGCTTGGAATGCTCTCCCACCAGAAGTGCGCAACTGTGAGAGTGAAGTGATGTTTCGAATGAAACTTAAGACCTATATGTTCTAGAAATCTTTAAATTAATTTTGATAATGGTATTTTCTACTCAGAAATTGAGTTTTCACTCACATTAAATTTCCCGAGCCGTTAAATTCAATATTCAAAACGCCCTAGAGGTATATTTATACGAAACGGCGCTATATAAATTATATCCATAATAATAATAATAATAATAAATAATAATAATAATACCCCTAGTTATTTTAGTGATGAGAATTTATTGTACCGAGTATTGGTGGGGAGATAAAGCTTAAAATTACATTGCATTATTTACAATATTGTGCGCAGTTTAACATTAAAATTTGAAATCGGAAATGCAATAGAGGAAAGAAGGAAAAGGATAGGGAAAGGAGGATGAGTGAAGGATGATTTGAAAGTTTGAGGAGAGGTGGTAATATGATGAAAAATGATCAAGATACACGGCACTTGATGTACTGATGCAGTGCCCTATGCACTATTAGGTGCGGATAAGGGAAAGTAGTAGTAGTAGTATATTTTTATATTTTTTGGTAATTTTTAATCATACATCCCTACCTAGATACATACCAACCTAAAATATGAAAAAAATCTCTTCCTTTCTCATCATCCCCAACCCCCTACCAACCCTTCAGTCGGAAACATAATGGAAATATTTTATTATGAAGTGCAATAACAACGAATTCTTTTGATTCTCTCGATCGTGGTATGAACGGAACTAGAAATTCTTCCAAGTATTATTAATTTCATTTTGTGTTATAGGTTATAATAGGTACATTTTTCAAAAATTTACAGACGCACGAAGAGAATTATATGGGTAATTTTCATAATTTTTAATTTGCCATATCGTTAAAAATGGATTCTGTTATTTAAGGATTTGTGGACTTGTGGTTCCATATTATTATTTCATGTGTGATACCTTGGACACGGCAGTGAAGCGTAAGCCTGATCATCTTACTTTTATGTAATAAAAATGATCAAGATACACTGCACTTGGTGTTCTAAATTGCAGTGCCCTATGCACCATTGTAGATAAGGTATTAATCTTACTACTGTAGTAAGATTAGTATTTAAGGAATTAACTGAAATTTTGTCATTATCGACATGTATCAGTAAAGGATGGACGAATTATTTGTGCTTAAAAAAGCGCTTTTACGAATTTTATTAATTTTATTTAGGTATGTATTGTTTAGCAAGAGAAGTATGCCAGGACAGAGTGGTGTGGCGTTCTATCCTCTCTGCCTACCCCTTCGGGGAAATGGCGTGATGGTTGGTTAGTTTTTTTTAGTTGATGTATTTTTTTACAAAAAATATTACAAAATTATTAAATTCATTTGTCCTCACTGGGGTAACCCTTGCTCAAAACTAATTTTACAATTATTATTTTTAAAAAATTCATTATGAAAAAATCATAAAAAAACGAGTTCTTTAGAAAGCTGGTGATACTTCTCTGAAATTTAAAGTGAGTTTTATTCCAAGCGGATATCAGAAACCCATTATCGTGGTTTAGTACTATTCTGGGGCAAGGGTGATTATTCCTGAGGGTGATTCGGGACTAGTACTCGGGGCCATACATTATACATAAACTAAGGGTTCCGTGTAAGATAAAACAGAACTTAGTGACTTGGTCCTGTATAGTCATAAATGCGATTGTAATCACAGGTATTGCAAGTAACGTGTCTATGTGTGTCCATTACACTCGATTCATAATTTACTTGCACTAGCAGAAAACCGAATTACAATTTTTAAATATATCTGTATAACATGGTCAGAATTCAGGAAGGATCGTTACAATTCCCGAGTCGTTAAATTCAATATTTAAAGCGCCCTTGGGGTATACTAGTACTACTACTTTCCCCTATCCGCACCCTATGGTGCATAGGGCACTGCTTCGGTACCTACATTAAGTGCAGTGTATCTTGATCATTTTATAACTCGAAGGTAGGATGATCACATGATGTGTCTAAAGCTTCAGTACCAGTCCAAGGTATATTTATATGTAAACGGCGCTTTATAAATTATCCATAATAATAATAATTGTGAGATATGTGTGTGAAAGAGACTGTGTGTGTGGGTGACAGAAAATGTACGAACGTGTGCGTGTATGGAGTACGTCTGCTGTGTGCCGGCATTCCCAGTTTGAGCTCTGAGGAGCATAGACAGTAAACTAGTATTACATTAAACCCGTCATAATTGTCACAGATTTGTATTCTTTTAAGCCCCCAATACATCACCATAATAATAACCAACTAACAAACCATCACGCCTTTTACCCGAAGGGGTAGGCAAAGAGGAAATAATGCCACACAAATCTGTCCCATCACACTACTTTTCCTTCTTCCAAATTCGCACATCTCATGCATGCACGCCGATTATTCCTGCTTTTTACATGTCTACTTTCACACACTTCTACTTGATCATGTCATTTCCTTCTCGGCCTTTTTCTGAATGTATAACAATTACAACATTAACTTAATTTAAAAAAATATATATATTGAATTTGCTAGACTGATCATCTTACCTTCATGTAATAAAATATCAAATCACACTGCGCTTGGTGTAACAATGCTGTGCCTTATGCACCACTGGGTGCGGATAAGGGAAAGCAGAACAAGAATATATAGTAGTATAAAGTATACCTAAATAATTATGTTCTAGTTCATTTAAAAAAAACAGATATTGCTTATTTTACGCCCATTTTTAGATTTAGGTAATTTTGTTGTCTTATCTTTTTTAGAATTAATTGATTCATCAAATAACAAAAATATATAATATTCATTTTGAAAAATATACAACTGCATTACACCTTATATTCTTTCATGCAAAATGGACTCCTCGCGGTACGGAGATTCCCGGTTCGAATCAATAGTTATTTTTCTCAAGCCTGAGTATTTCGCGATATGGTTCCCTTCTGTAGGTATAAGTAACAATATTTTCATAGAACTGCTTGTACAATATGAATGTAGTATAAACACTATATTTCATTGGTCGGTTCTTATGATCGAGTACATTTGGAATAATGTTGTTTTGAAATAATATTACAATATTATTACAAGACAAATAACATAATAACATGGGAAGGATCATTAAATTCAGGGTTCTTATCCCAAAATATCCGTCATCTTAATGACAACGATCATTTTCCTGATGACACATTGAAAACAAGAATGATTTGAAGGGAAATGATTTTATCTTTAAAATGAATCATGGAAATACGTAATAATGTATTTATTATTAGTGGGTATTATCATGTTGATATTTCCGTGACCCGAGATCCGTACAAGTCTGGACATAAGTTTAAATTGAAAAAAAAATGGCGTTCGATTCCCGAGGGGACATATTAACATATGAAATGATTATTTGGATTTGCACATAAAATATTTGAAATACGATACCTTGGACTGGCGCTGAAGCGTGAGACAGACAACCTTGCCTTCATTCAAGTTTCACTGCACTTCACAAAAAGTTTAAACTATTTTAACTCAATTCATTGTCAGATTAACAAGCGGATAACACCGATGGTTGACTTTTTTATCGTTTTATTTAACGCATTTGCAAAAACAAAAACACGCACTTAGGCCCGGTTGTTTGACCGATGGTATAAAAGCCGCTAACTATAGTTTAAATATACTAATGTTTGGCCGGTAAGTATAGTTAAAAACCGAAATGGGTTGTTTGACTCGAAATTAAACTATAGTTAAAAGATACTTTGGTTTAAAGCGTTCCAAACCTTAACAATAAAAATACTTTATTTTCACACTAGTTTTTTTTGCGATCGAGCAACATTAGAACAAATCATTGATATAAAATTGGTGCGCAATTTGCAAATAGCTTAGGTGACACAAAATATAATGCGGGAAACTGTTGATTTATGGAATCCACTGAGGTCTCCAGTACATTGCTGTATTGTGCCTGTAGCATAAAATCTTAGAGCTAACAGCACTTGTTGTACAGGAATGACTGCATGATTCCTGGAACAGATTTTTTTTATTATTTACAAACCAGAACGAGCACTGACATAATCTATAGGTACCTATACCTACTACAGTCATAATATTATTCACCAATATATTGGATTTATAGAAAAACGTACCTGTTGGTAGAGGTTTTGAGGTCGTCTTCGATATATTGCGTTAGCCACAAAACGGTTTCTTTTGACATACGAAATCTTGCTAAGAATTCACCGTCATCCCACAATAACATGCCGTTTGTCCTCGGCCGAAAAACTTTTGCTTTGCGGGAAAGCAAATAGTTCAGAAGGAGTTCATCTTCTTCTGAATTATCACTAATACCATAGTTATTTACGATAGATAAATCCATTTTTCGGTTAATATTTCACTCAAATGTACAGACGCGTGAAATCCAAGATACGGGCGCGTGTGACAGTTGAAACTACTACAATGACAGAATGTAAATAGGCTGTAATTAATAATATGCAGTCCTTTTTAGTATCCCTATTATACATACATAAAAACTATGCTACTCTGCATCATTACTTTTATTCATAAACTATTTTTGATTAAGAAAAACGTGAAGAGAAAACTCGAATCGAATGAAACGAGCGTCTGTAGGACGCCATCTTGTTTTTTTAAACTAAAGTTTAAATATATATCCGTCCCTGGTCGAGGGATATAAATTTTTTAACTAAAGTTAGACGTTCTATACTATACCACTGGTCAAACAACCCATTTTTGTGATTTTTTAAACTAAAGTTAAAATTTTAACTTAAGTTAGTTTATACTATCGGTCAAACAACCGGGCCTTAGTCTTTTGGTAACGTCAGTGGATAGTAAATCAATTGGGGTGCTGCGTAAGACTGATCATCTTGCATTCACGTATAAAAAATAACCGAGATATATTGCACTTTTGTGTTTCAATTCAGTACTTCTATGCCTACTGATTTTCAAATTCATGTCAAAATAGTTTGTCAAAATCAAAATGTTTTTAAAATCGTATTATATCTTTTCTTTTCGTGTTTCTGTTCAAGATAAGTGTCTGTGAATTTCACAGGAGCGTTATGCTATAATATTCAATCGACAATAAATTTAATATAGTGAAAACGATGCATTTTTCACGGGTTCGTATAATGTTTTGTTCGTCAAAATCAAAAGATTATAAAAAATTGTGTGTTATTTTGTATTTTCATGACCGAAACTCTTAAATCGGTGGCCTATTTCTACACAGAGACAATTTTTAAAAAAAGGAGTGAAGCGCTTGTATATTGTAATTTTCAAAAAAAAACTGCATGTATAAATGGTATAAGCACATTATTTAATACTGAAAACAAACATAACATCAGTTTTAAATGCCTGTAATTACGATGTCCTTCTAAAATATGCATTTTAGGAAGTATCCGTTTAGAAATATCAATCAATATCTAGTAAATTAGCAAAATAAAAAGCTCCATTTTCTATAAGGCTCACAATCGCCTAAAACTAATTTGCACAGGAATGCATGGTACGTGAATACACGGGGTGGTACGTGAGACAGTGTAAATCAGTTTTAGGCTATTATAATCCTTAGTGAAAACGGAGATTTTTAATTTGACTTCATGTGCCATCATTGACTTATTGACATGAGGCCGGGCTAGATAGGAACTAAGGTGTTGCGATTTACGATATCCTTTTTAAGAAAATCGAAATTTCCTATTGGATTTATACCTAACGCCGCGTTAAATGTGTTAAATTATTTTCAAGCGATGTGTCCAAGTGACAAGTGAAAGTGAACGTCCTTTCGACTGATGTTTTAGTAAACTTCATATTTTCTTTCTCTACGATTTCCTGTCAGCAATGCGGCAAATGGGTATGTAATTTTCTTTTTATAATTCTAGTACGACCTTTCGAGTTGATAACGCGTTATCAAAATGCTTTTACCTAAACTAGTATTTAGAATAGTAGAATTTTAATCGTGATTAAATGGTAAATATGATTAATGCATCAAAAAGCCCTTTGATATTCTTTTTACGCATCACAAATAGGTATCTACTGTCAATCAATCTTGTATTCACTGTAGCCTTTAGAAATATTTACTTTACGTTTTTTCCACGCTACGTTTCAGTATGAATTAAAGTTATAATCTAACAATTTACTCTTTTGTGATATGACAGATATTTAGGATGCGTCACATCACACGAAATACCAAACAACAGAGATAAAATATACAAAGAAGTCTGCAGGATAATAATAAAAATGTTGAAAAGGGTGCTCAAATCACTGCCAGCACCATGTCACATTCCTAAAAAATAGGTGCTTCAAAACGGTACAATATTATATCTTTTTTACATTTTTTTCTTTTGAAGTGTTTTTACTCTGCTGGCTTATCAATTCTCCAATTTTAGGCGTCAATTTATTCAAAGTGATGATAAATCATCACTATCATTTTAATTTTTTTAAATGTTTATTTGTTTATTTGTTTATTATGGTCCCTAACATTACATATCTTATAAGATTTTTTTCCACATTCATTTCCAGAATTTCTCTGTCTCTGTTGAGATATCATGATACCTACATAATTCTTTACTCATATTTAATTCTGGCACTGAAGCGTATGATCGATCATTTTACCTTCATGTAATAAAATGATCAAGAATCATAGCACTTGGTGTACCGATGCAGTGCCCTATGCACCATTGGGTGCGGATTAGGGAAAGTAGTAGTTGTTGTAAGCTCTCTTTTTCAATTGCAGGTACTCAAAGCCTGCAATTTATTTCATTGCATCAAATGATTGTGTCTCAGTACTATCACCTTTAAATTTAAAGGTAGAATTTAATATCCAACTGTCGGCATAACACGCAGGGGTACTTTTAGTGAGTACTGGCGTCATAAGAAAGAGTAGCGTAGATTACAATTTTTATAATCTTTTTTGGATTATCTTTATTTCATATTATTTAGACGTTTAAATACCAAAAAACATCGTATTTGATCATCTCACTTGAATGTAATAAAATTGATGATGACACTTCTCTTGAAGTAAGTACCAATGCGGTGTCCTATGCATCATTTCATTTGAATAAGGGAAATTAATTCATACGTAATAAATTGAAAACATGCACTGATTTTCGGTTCTCTTTCCTCGTTGACAATTGATAAAAAATAATAAGGATTTTAAAAAAAAAACTGATAAAACTTGTGTTTTGCCATGTACATAGGTAGATGTTTAAAAACATTACATTTGAGTAAACAATTCTTAAAGTTACAATTTGACATCTCAACAGAGACGAGAAGTTTGGAAGGGAATATGGATATCTAGGCGTTTACAGGGCTTATGATCTATCCTTGGCTGGGTTAAGTGGCCACATGATGTATTACAACATTACCCATTTCACCTCTTTCCAGTTTTTGTCTACAAGTATTTGGACACACTCAAAATTTTGTTTATAATTCTTAAAGTATTTAAAAATTATTTTCATCCGATTTTACACTTGTAAGTATATTTACATAGGGTTTAATAGGGCAAAATCGTATGTCGTATTAAAGCCTGAAACTTTTATCGCGTTTTCTCAATTTCGACCATTTATTATTTATTACTTCTACTACCCTCCCTTATACGCATCCAACGGTGTATAGGTCACTGGTACATCAAGTCAGTGAATCTTGATAGTTTGTAACATGATGACAAGATTATCAGTCTTACGCTTTAGCGCCAGTCCAAGGAATCACAAATAAAATATAAAGCACTTTATAAATATTTATTTAATTAATTATTTACGTGACTTTTTCTTATGGCGTCAGAGTAATGAGTTCTCCTAAGACCTCATTCCAATAGAATCGAGAGTCTCATCCATCCCGACGTCGTAAATGGCCTAATGATGGATATTTAGGTTGGGGATGTGCGTGCTCTTTGTAAACGGCACCTTCAGGTTCCAGCACATGGGGCCATTAAATTGTTATGGCGCCCTTAATACGCGAAACAATGCCTGCAATTTGAAATACATATTACATTTCGTGTAATTAAATACGCATTAAATGTTTCTGCACATAAAAAAGACTCGCGTTGCCATGCCCTTTGCCTTGGGTATATACAACGTACATCTTGTCTTAAGCTATCTTTATATGGCGCAGTTTACTACACAGTTTTCTGTGCAGTCTGAAAACGGTCCCGTATAAAGTAAAACTGCATGAAAAACTGTGTGCTAGTGTCAGATTTAAGCTGACATGACAGTCAATGTTTTTTATGTAAACGTTTAAATAGACATTGGTTTATTGTATGCTTTTAAATACGTAAAAAAACTACTACTACTACTACTTTCCCTTATCCGCACCCAATGGTGCACAGGGCACTGCATTGGTACACCAAGTGCAGTGTATATTGATCATTTTATTACATGAAGGCTAGATGATCAGTCTTACGCTTCAGTACCAGTCCAAGGTATCACACATGAAATATTAGTATGAAAGTCTCATGTAAATAAATATTTCATGTTGACCCCCTACGAGAATCGAACCCGCGACCTCAGGCACAGTAGCCAAATGCGCTACCACTATGCTACGAGGCGGACGTAAAAAAACAATAACATATATACATAATTAGCTAAATATACAATTTCCTGAGAGCAAACATACGATAATAACTTACAATCGCGTTTCAAAAATACACATATTTAGCGTGTCTTTTGACAGAAGTTTGACAGACTGCACAGTTTTTGAAACAAGAAACTGTGTAGTTTTCTGAACAAGAAACTGTCTCATATAAAGTGGGCATTAGTTAGTTCCGATTTCGATTTCGATTCCTCTGCCTCGAAGAGACTGTTTTTTTTCTTTTTTTTTACACACTTTACAAACTATGTATGTTTCCCTGCCTGAGGGGCCACTGATTCTACTGAGGAGTTTGCGCTATGCGCATTTGCTCCCTTGCAACACTGACGTTAAATATTTTAAACATCATTTTTTTAAATGAATACAAGTACTTGAAGACAAATTACTGGATTATACCCATGCTGGGCTGATATCAGATATTATTAATATACCAACAGAGACAGAGAAACTCTGGAAACGAATGTGGGCTATCTAGGCATTTACAGGGCTTATGACCTGTCATTGGCTGGGTTAAGTGGCAACTTGACGTACTACAACATTCCCCATTCCGCCCATCATCTGATAACCATATATAACAAATTTTCGAACTTCTATATATATTGAAATCGTCTTCGTCATTCCGCTTTACAGAATTGTTCTATGCTGGTGTCATCTGTTGAGAAGATTGCAAAGCATTTTTTTGGCAATCATCTTTTATTAGATGTAGGTAGGGCCTTACCGAGCTTTATTACTTTACTTTACCTTATGACCTGTCATTACAGGTCATAAACCCTGTGTTAACGCCTAGATAACCCACATTTGTTTCCAGAGTTTCTCTGTCTCTATTGGGATATCAAAAATATCTTAAATATTTTACACTGGCATGGCGTATCACTTAGTCTGTGATTGGTCGTAGGGAAAAATATTAATTAAAAAACCCTACTTGAACTGATGGGAAAATAAAGTTAACGCAAAATTTAAATATTTCACACTCCAATACGATTGCTCTGAGCAAAGGGCTTATAGCAATGCCACTTATATTATTTACCGCGAGAATGCAAGGCTGACATAAGCATTATCGACAAAATTAAGAAAGGTCTTTTACGTTGGCTCGGTCATGTAGAGCGAATGGATGATGAAAGAACGGCTAAAAAAATATATGATGCGACTGTGCCTGGATGTAGAAGTCGAGGAAGGCCGAGAAAGACATGGCATGATCAAGTAAAACAAGTGCTAGAAAGTGGGCATGTTCAAGTAAAACAAGTGCTTGAAAGTGGGCATGTAAGAAGTCGAAATAATCGACGTGCGTGCATGAGAAGATGTATGAATGTGGAGGAAGCAAGATAAGTATGCCAGGACAGAGTGGTGTGGCGTTCTATCCTCTCTGCCTACCCCTTCGGGGAAATGGCGTGATGGTTAGTTATTTAGAGTTTAAATATTTCACACTGCATCTATACTTACACATCTCATTTACCTACTATCTGGGATTTAAGTGTAATTATTACAATTTTAGGCTATGGTTATGCCTATCCTCCTCTGATGACTTCACACTTACGCACCATTCAGAGCCCTAGTCAATTTCGGGCTCAATTAAAAACGCATCTTTTAATCTCACATATCTATAAATTCCCAGAATGCGTAATTGCCCTAGTCTGCTCAAGTTACAGGTAATGACGTAGTCTGCCGCTAGGAGCTTAGGTTAAAGTTTAAGTTAGCTTAGGTTAAAGTTTAAGCTTTAAGCTTATAGTGTTTAACCGTTAAATAGTAGGTACCTTTAATTATTGTAAAACGACCTTGAGGTGATTTTTCATAAAAATAGCAATATATAAGTCAGCCGATTATTATTAGAGTCAGTACTAAAATCTTTGAGGAATCACGATAGTAATAATAACTAAAATAACCTGGGATCTTCGAATAAGAGTTTCAAAGAAGTAACATTCCATACTTGAAAAATACTACCGTGTCTGAGTTACCCACCATGTCACTCATTATGTCATCAATAGGCATCTACGGCATCACTAGACACGTATCGTGAATTGGCCTAAGTGCTAGAGTCTTTAGACGGTGGAATTTGATAAGTGGTGTTTTGAAATCTTGGAAGTGTATATTTTTAGAAAATTTGTATGGAAACCCCCATTCTAGTGAATTCTTGTTCAAAGCCTGAGGTTGATGGATTGTATAATATAAGTGCTTTAGGCTCATTTTATAGGTACAGTGCTATTTATGCGAAATGTAGAACAATTTTATTATTTTTTTTTATTTATTATTTATTTTTATTTGTACATATATATAAAGATAAATTCCCGCTAAACTGCTAAACAGTTTAGCAATCCGTAGTGCGGAGTGGGCTGTATAGATTTCATTCGCAATATTAACGCATTCCTTACGTGTTCTGTCACGACCTTTAATAATAATAAAAAAAGCATTGCATAAATTACATATTACGTGGGGAATTTAAAATTTTAAGGTTAATATTGTACTTAAATACCCAAAAACTAATTTTTTTCCGGTAACTTGCATTTAATTGTAAATGAAATATATTTAAAAAATTAAATACACAATTTATTTAAAGTGTGCATAATGTTATTATGTACTTTACAGTATGTACCTAATTTTAATATTTAAAAACCTTTAGTCAAGTCTTGATAGAAAAAATAAATTTTAAAAAAGACATTACGTAGTTGAACCCTTAATTTATTAACCTAAATACCCAGTAACGGCGTTTTCAACTTGATCTACGATCTAATCTGTAACATTCTCCTATAAACCTTATTGAGATAAAAAAAATGGTTGGGTAGGGGCCGTTTTATTTAATTATCTAGAATGTGAACAAAAACAGATTAAATTGAAAAGGCAGGCACTCATTCAAATTAGAAATTAAATAAACATTATATAGCGTTGGCCATGAGCTTATTTTTATTGTTAAGTTCCTTCCTCACTCTACCCTAAATGTCACAGAGGGATGAAATAAAAAAATGTCATCCCTATCTGTGTATTGTGTTGCCCGAACCATTCCCGTCTGCACCAGGTGTAAGCAAAGTGACCCATAAAATTAAAATGTCCACAAATAAGCGCATGCACTCATGCATCAGAATTATACGGACTGAAATAAAATTTATATCTTAAAAACAAATCTATTTAGATTTTAAAGTTCAAACTATAGATTTATGTATAATACCTGATTTTATTACATATGCAATGGTAGAGAATACTAGTAAACTTCGTTTGTAGTTTATGAGAAGGGTCCAGAACCCAATTGTATAATTTTAAAGAAACAACGACTAGATGGGGTAAAGTTAAAGCTTTACAACGACTAGATTATGTAAATATTTGCCAAAATTTTTCTATCATATGAATACACTTATATATTTTGATTTAGGTTAGACAAAACATAGTCATTTGTAGATAATATAAGTGGAAATGTATAAAACTGAATGTGTACTACTTGTTATTAAAGTCAACTCCTCAAATTGTTTTCTTCTGTGGGTTACTGTGTTTACACTTTAGACAAGCGCCCTTTTATGTAGGGTTTCAGTAATTTACTTTTTCCTATGGGGTTCATTATGTCCTTCCATGTGAATGGATTTTATTGTGAAGGTAAAAGAAATTAGGAAATAGTTTCTTTTTCATCAAATTGATCCATCAATCTTGTTATTCAAGGTTTTTTATTGTATAAATTGTGACATTTAGAAATCAAGATAAGAAATTAATTGTGTTTTTCATTTTATTTACATTTTATATTAATATTTCATGTTTGCTACCTTGGACTGGTACTGAAGCGTATGACTGATTATCATACCTTCATGTAATAAAATGATCAAGTTACACTGCACTTGGTGTACCAATGCAGTCGTCTATTCACAATTGGGTGCGGATTAGGGGTTGTAGTAGTAGTAATATTTAAGTCATTACATTTATTAGTATGGTACATTGAGAGGAAATTTTAAGGGAGTAAATTCTAAGATACATACGTACATACGTATTTTTTTACGCTTGGATGAAAAAAAACTATGCCGAAAATGTGACGTTATTAATATCCCAGTGAAAGAACAATATCATTATTTTAAACAATGATTTAATAGAACCAGACGAATTGTCAACAGTGGACGACCAGGACGCCGAGAACCTGATGCCTTGTAAAATAGGCGAGCATGGTTAAGGCTCTCGGGAGGCATACGTAGTATATGGCCTAGCCGCCGAAACGCCTTCGCCGGATGACAGTAGATACCAACGGTTGCTGTGTCTGTTGCCTCACCTCTATGTTCCTCCTAAAGTCAAACCACCGCACACCTAAAATTCTTCTAAGACACCTATTCTTAAAACTCAGAAGTCTGCTATCTTGGGGCCTGGTTAGGTGCCACGATTCGCACCCACAGAGGAGAACAGGTGTGATGCAGGAGTTATTAAGGCTGCATTCTGTTTTAACCGAGTAAAAATCTCCAGACAGCTTTCATACTGTTGAATGCGGCGCCCGCTACTCCAAGCCGCACTCCCAGTTCTTTTTGAACTCTGCCATTTTCTGTCATGATAATAATGATAAATAATAATCATAATGATAATAATCATGATAAATAAACTTAAGTATTTAATATCTTGGTGGTTTGTTGGTTAAAAAACCTTATCCCTTTTTAAACAGGATTTCATTAAAATCATTACAGAATATGCGTACCTATTATACTTATAGTTTTTCTTTCGTGCATAGATGCCATAATTATTTTAGGTGGGTGCTTTTGCATTTATGAATACCTGTCATTGAATTCACTCATTGCAATACGCCAAAGTGCATTGTGTTCGTAGAATCACCTGCGGGAGATGGCTTTTCCGAGATACGGGAGCGGACAATACGCTGCATTTTCTCCATACCCAATAGTAGTGGTGGTAATAGGAGCCCTTACACCAGGCACCTTTACATGTACATATTTATGAAAAATGTTTCGGGCATCTTGAAAAATGCAGAAACCCTAACTTGAATTTTTTGACGTGATAACGTCTAATAAATTGATGAACGCCGGCTGCACACACAAAAAGCATGACTCATTGTAACGTTCCGCCTGAGCCGAGTGTGCAAGCGAGAGCGCGGAACAAGCGATAGAGAGGCACGATCGGCCTAAGCGTTCGGTTTGTGACGCATCTATCTCTCTTCCACTCCATCGGCCGATGCGTCCGAGTAGAAGGGAGACAGCAGCAGCACACAAGCTACAAAGTGAAAAGGAAATTGACGAGTGCAAAAAAATGATAATTTATAGAAAAAAATAATAATTTTCAATTAACTCCTGCTTTGTATTATACAAAATAAAGATAATTCAGTAATTCAATTCAATTCATAAAAGTATGCTATTTTTCATCAAAGTTTTCTTATGACGTTATCACGTAAAATTATCGTCCGTAAACCGACTTTACAGACAGCCAAAAGTTTTTTTTATTAAATAAATTAAATCTTCGAACAAGAATTCCCTACAAGGGGCGTATTTTCATAACACCACTTATTATCAAATTCCACCGTCTAAAGACAAGCGCTTAGGCCAATACACGAAACGTTTGACGTAGATGTCTAGATAATGACATAGTGGGTAACTAGACACTAGACACGGTAGTATTTTTCAAGTATGAAGTGTCACTTCTCTGAAATTCTTGTTCGAAGCGTGCTACAGTGTGAACTCGCCATTACTTCGCATTTGTATACAGAGCGCAACCACGCCTCGTAAACTCGTAAATCGCCATAAATCCAAAATACAGACTTTCCACTATCCTCCAGCCCGCATACAGCGCTCATCCTTTATAATTTCGAAATTGGACGCCCCTAGATGCTTATCAGCGCAAAGCAAATGGAAACATCTGTTACCGGAGATTTTTCTTACCCGGGCACAATAATTACCGTACCCCGCGCACTGGCGTTGGCAAAGCGTTTTTTTTTTTGCGTTTTTTTGTTGCTGAAACCGTTGGCGTTGCATTGTACGCGCTAGACGTGCCAAATCTGACAGGTTTTACAGGGATCTACCTAGAAAGTAATGGACGGCGTTTTTATACAGAATACAGACACAGACCTTATGTTTTTGATGTAGGTAAATCACAATATTTCATATGTGATGCATTGGACTGGCGCTGAAGCGTAAGACTGATCATCTTGGTAGAGCAATCTTGTTACTTAATCACATCACCTCGGATGTCGACTTATTTCACGACAGTGGGTCTTCCGTTAGGAAAGCACTTTCTAACTTTTAATTTTTCTTTCTATACTTTTTTATATCATTATACTAACATAACTATATTCATGTATGATTTATTATTTTACTGTATTTAGAATGAATTGGATTTTTTTTTCTGTAATGTTCTAAATAACTGAAATAAATAAATAAATCTTTCGTTAATGAAACAAATTATCAAAATTCAATTTACCGGGTATACTAACGCAGTTCCTTATGCACCATTGAGTTCAAATAAGGTAGATTATAATGTAAGGTTTATCTTGAAACATAATTCCTGAAATTTTTAGTTGCCTACGTAAACACCAGCCAAAACGCCTTTGCCGGATGACAGTAGATACCAAAGGTTGCTGCGTTCGTTGTCTCAACTCTATGTACCTAACAAAGTCAAACCACCACACAACCGTATGATTCTGAAACGTGTTTTAAGTTCTATAGAAAATAAAAACAAAAGCCATCTTCTTTCAGATAAAAAAAGTCTTAATATCATCTGTGATACTTTGGACGGATCTGAAACGTATGACTGATCATCTTACCTTCATGTAATAAAATGATCAATATACACTGCACTTGGTGTACCGATGCAGTGCCTTATGCACCATTGGGTGAAAATAAGGTAAAGTAATAGTAGTAATAAATTTAAAGTTATTTAGGGCTAAGTGTAAAAAATATATGTGTGAGAAATATTAGTGTAGGTATTATATTATGGCTAAATTGAAAAATGTATAATGGTAGGATAAGAATAGTTAGGAAAAAATAAATTAAGTGTAATGTTATAAATATTAGTCTATGTAAAAAATTATATATTTCTAAATAAATATAATATATTAAAAAATATTAAAAAAATAGTATCTACATTTTGAAATATTTTATTTTTCATCAGTTTCAAAATCATTATATTCATAAAACTACTTACAAATTTTAAAGTTAAGCGGTAGGGCCTTTTAAAAATTCCCAAGCCATATTGATAAATCAGCATCCCCATCGAATAATGGCAGACAATAATTTTAAAAAATTTAACGACGTGGTTGTAAATAAGGTTCGGTCAAAATGTCTAGAATCTTTAACAGAAAAAAGCAATTCGTCATGCTTAGGGCGCTATTGCTTTTTCTTTTATTTTTATACTCCAGTCCGGCCCCTATTCAGATATTTCTGGAGAAGTACTATTTTCCAAAGGGAGTTTCCAATAACCACTCCACCCCTGGTCCTCGTGGGGCTTGTTGAAGAAGCGAAAACAAGTTTGTAGTATTCTTGGTATCAACGCTGGACCACGAAAGTGGACTAAGTAAAATAAGTTTTTTAACGTACTTATTACATTTTTATATTTGTTATTAAAAAGAATTTTTATTTTTTCAATCGTTTTATGCACATACTTAGTAATTAGTATTTTTTTTATATTTTTAAAATCTAAAACAATTTTTTTTATGATTTTAAGTTAGTGTTAAAGATAGTTTACCACTTTAATTCTGCCATGGCAAAAAAACTTTCGCTCTTTCTTATTTTACTTTTAAAATGTTTTTTTTTTTACATTTCTATGTACGGTTTCGTATTTTTCAATTAAGTGCTTCATTTTTTTTTTCAAAAATTGCTAAAAAATTTTTAATTTAATATTTACTTGAAAATCAGTTATACTAAGCGTTTAAAAATAAATGATTATAAACGAATTTTTCAGACGATATTTCGAATTTTTTTCTGTGGATAAAGAAAATTTTAAAAAAGGTTGTTCAAGTTATCATTACGTAATTTCGAGTAATTATTTTAATTAAATGAAATAAGAGTTATGTTTAAATACTTTCATTTACAGGTAATTTTCTCACATTAAATACATTGGTTCAGAGCTTTAGAAATGGAAACGACTTTACCAATTTGATTTTTTTTTATTATCTAAATATTACTTGTCTACCTTGTTTAAATGTTGTTATGGGCTATGCTTTGACATTTTTAGAGTGAGTGACATTGTTTTTTTAAATATTTTATTTAATTTACTTAAGAAAAAAAAATTTAATAACGAAATGGTTCCTCGTATTGGGAATTTCCGCATGTGCTAAAGCAAGGTAAACTGTTATTTTATAGGAATTAATGCAGACAATTAAATTGCTTCCATAAAATGAATTTTTTTAGCATACAATTTGCAGTTTGTTTATGGTGTTTAAAATTAATATATTTTTTTTTTGATTATTCCATAATTATTTTGTTTAAAAAATTTTAGTGTTTCTGTACCGTTCAAATGCGTTTTTTAAGAAGTTTGCATTTAAAACAATAAATAATGAAATACGTTAAGTACATAAATATTTATATTTAAATAAAATATGGTGTTTTTTTAACAGAGAATTTTTCTTTTATAGCATAATTTTTTTTGTAATAATATAAAATACTTAAATAGGTAAAATAGATTTTAACTTTTGCGATTAGCCAAAACGATCACATTTTACAAAATTAATTATACATATTGCGTGCCTACGAAAGTTTACTTTTCCGTCATAAGTTACATATTTATTTTATTTTATAAAATTACTTTTTTATTTTTTAAAAATGCATACCGTATTTTATTTTGAGTGTTAGTGGGACATTTTTTTTATTTTATTTTATTTCCTTTAATTTATTTTGATTTTTGTGTTTATTTATATTCTTATTTTATTTTGATTTTATTGTAATTTATTAAAAATTATTTAATTTTATTTCTATTTTATTTATTTTGTATATTATTGTTCTTTCACATTTAATTTTATTTATATTTAAACTTTTAAAAAAAAAAAACAATAAATTTTTATTTTATTTAGGGGTTTAATTTATTTTATTTATTATATTATTTTTAATTTCTTTGATTTTATTTAATTTTATATTATTTTAATTTATTTTATAAATTATTAAAGTTTATTTTATTTTTGCTTCCCTTCATTTTATTTTATTTTATTAATTTTATTTAAAATTATTTTATTTTATTTATATTATTTATTAATTTTTCAATATAAGGTAATTTCTCACATAAACCATTTGTCCTCAGAGCTTTCCCTTTAGAATTATGATTTTTGTCTACCCTGTTTTTTTTTGCTTTGTGGCTTAGAGGGTGAAAGATATTTTAAGTTTATGGGGGTGGGTTGTTTTATGATACAATAAATTAATAATTCTTTCAGGTGCATTGTTCTGTTTAAAACAATATATTTTTTTATAATATTCCAATGAAATGTACGAAAGCGAAGAGAAATAATAACAATAGATAAAAAATACGTTAAGTACATAATATTAATATGAAATAAAGGTGTGAAGCTCTTCGAAGCTAGCAGTTGTTATACAAATAACTACTTAACGAGAGGATAGAACGCTACATCACTTTTGCGATTACGCACACTTCACATTTCAAGTACATCTTGCGTAGCACGGATTTCACCTAACTACTTTATTTTATTTTTTTTTATTTTCTTTTATTTTATTTATTTTATTTTATTTTATTTTATTTTTTTTATATTCATTTTCTTCTATATTTTAGTTTATTTTATTTTATTTTATTTTATTTTATTTTATTTTATTTTATTTTATTATCTTTATTTTATATTTATTTTATTATTTTATATTTATTTTATTTTAATTTTATGTTATTTATTTTATTTTATTTTATTTTATTTTATTTTATTTTATTTTATTTATTTTGAATTTTATTTTATTTTATTTTATTTTATTTTATTTTATTTTATTTATATTTATTTATTTATTTTATATAAAAATTTTATTTTATTATATGAATTGTCTAATTTGTATACATGAAAGATTAGACATATTTCAATTGAAAAACTACTGTATCAAATACACTTGCTACCCAATTATAGTTTTCCACATTTAAAAATTCAAACTACGATGGAAACAAATACATAAAGAAATAAATAAATTATGAGGGAAGGATAGGAATGATAGGGATAGGTAAAAAGAAAAGGAGATGACTGGGAATAAATTAGGATTACACAGTCAAAAGATTTCAAATAATTTTAATTTGAAGTTTTGGGTAGTCCGATGTTTAAAAAATGTCAAGCGGGTACAATTCTTTGAAGTTGCTCAAAATAAGAAATATGTTAATTTTTTTACAAAATAATTATTTGATGGTCTATATTTGTATCAAAGATGACATTGTCACGTGAGTCTGAGGAGGAAATTGCTACCCGGCATTGAATTTTAAATAATGCTTCGTGTAGACGCGAAATTTAAAAAAAATTTGAAGTGGGATGAAATATCCCAAAAACGCACGCAAAAATTAATAAAAAATGTTGAAAAATAGCATTATTTCAAAATCTTAAACAAGGACGTCATCCTTGTATCTAAGTGTTGTGTTTTTCCGGTTTCCGTTTTAAACCCCGTAGCCGCCCCGCGTCCATGGCATTTTATTTTATTTATTATTTATTTATCTACGCCGGTGGGCAATTTACAAATACATAATATTTTTTATACGTTAGTTACCGTAAATAAATTTGAAATATAAAAAAAAACAAAATAAAATTAAAAACCAGAAGAGCCAAAAGAAATAATACGCTGAGAAAAAACTGAAATATTTTTCATAGAATCAAAGTTAATAATATAAAAATAGAATAAAATAAAAATAAAGACAAATAATTATTACATAAAAATTATTACAAAAATAAAAATTACATAGAATTAAAGTAATTAATATGGAATACAATCTACATGCAAGCTTCTATTGCAAAAAAGATGGCCGCCATTCAGTCTCTCTAGAACAGCTGGTTAACAGTATATGGACAGTTGAGTCGACGGTATATTTTATCTGTGCTTCCCGCGTCAGTTTGCATAGATTTTTGACAGTTGTTTGTTACTGGCTGGAGAATACCATGCCTTAAACAACCCATTTTTATGACGTCACTCCTGCAAAAAATGACGCAGTTTTAATACATAATTGGTATTTAGCGCGGTATTTTGAAATGTGCAACTTTAAAAAATCGTATCTTCATCAATAACTTATAAAAAAATAATTAAATATTTTTTTTTTGTTTAGTTAAATAGTAAGTTTATAGAAAAAAATTACTTTAGAAAACAGTGGATTCCCTCATTGGACAATGAAGAGGTATCTGCTCTAGAAGATTAGAAGGGGCTCTTAATTACATACATTTGAAGTACGTGTACTTGATAATGCCATGTCTTTCTCGGCCTTCCTCGACCTCTTCACCCAGACTCACGCATCATAAAGTCGTTTGGTCGTTCTCTCAATTATATATAAAAATCATAGCTTAGCAATTGTGAATTCCGAATCCGAATATTATTTATTATGTATTAATTTCAAATGATGAATGCAAAAGTGGAGTCTGTGATTTTACTTGACTTTCCCTACTGTAAAAATACTTACTAAGGAATTGTGCAAGAATCTTCGTCGCTTTAATTGTGTTGTATATATTATAATAATAATGATAATAATAGGATGACTTATAAAACGCCGTTTTCATGAGAAATCAAGAGCGTTGTACATAACACACTTTGTACCTTCTTCTCCTTCTTTCATCCCGTTTGCTCGTATGTGGAGCATGTGGACATAACTAGATCCCTCCAGGAGACCCTATCACCAGCTAGCTCTCCCGCCTCCTCCCACGTCAGGCCCGCATCCATCAACTCTGCCGAGTACACCTACTTCACACAAAACGTTCGTCTTACAATAAATTCTTTCCTTAGTTATTCCACTTTAAAATGCGGTCGTTAAGGCATTACTAAAGATCTGTTATTACATTTTTTTCTTTTTGATTCTCTTTCGATAAGAGAGCAGATGCAAAATGTGGTTTTGAGTTCTTGTGTACCTAATTGGATAGTAAAAAACTTACTCCCATTTTAATTAAAGTAATCGCCGCGATAAAATCGCAGCTCAGTGGTTTGGTTGTTTTCTTTTTAACGTAACGATATCAAAAAGAACGGGCAGTTGGGAGATTTGTATTGAAGGAAGTCTGCGTGCATTGTTATAGATTAAACAACTGTTTGTTTCTCAATCATGGGGTTGCCATCGTAATAAAGTCACTATCATCATCACCACCATACCATATCCGCTCCCTATGTGGAGCATATAGATTTCACAAACTGCCTCCAAGCTGAGCGATCGGCCGGCAGCTCCCGTATATCCTCCCAAGGCGGGTCTTTTTGATAAATGTATTTTCTTTTCACATAATAAATTTTTATTCGCTTTAAGTTTCCCAGGCCGTTAATGTCAGTGCTCTTGATGTATATTTATACGAAAACGGCGCTATATGTATAAATTATCCATAATAATAACACAACATTCCCCATTTCCAATTTGATGTCAACAGTGAAAAGTGATGATAATAATGAACATTAGCTATTTTTTTGGTTCTACGTGATTTTATTAAGTTAGTGACAATTGTTTCGCCTTGTAAGGGCATTATCAAACTGGAGTTATCATTATCATGGAGTTCATGGAGTAAACATTATCATGGAGTTCTACAAAATAAATGCCATATCAATCAATCAATAACATTAGCTAACTAACTAAGAGAATAGAACGCCATACCACTCTGTCCTGACATAATTCTTTTGCTTCCTCTACATTCATACATCTTCTCATGCACATACGCCGATTAATCCGACTATTCACATGACCACTTTCAAGTACGTGTCGTACTTGGTCATACCATGTCTTTTTCGGCCTTCCTAGACTTTTACAGCCCAACACACTCGAATCGTAAATCCTTTTAGCCGTTCTTTCATCACTCATTCGCTCCACATGACCAAACCATCGTAAAAGCCCTTTCTTAATTTGGTCGATAATGCTTATCTCAGCCTTGCACTCTGCTCTAATTTAGACATTTGTACACCTATCATACATAGTCTTACCACACATTCGCCTGAGAGTATGCATTTCAACAGCATTCAGTCTACTTTCTTTCTTCTTTTTCCAACAACACGCTTCACTGCCATAATGAACATTTAAAAAAAAAATTTTTAGTCTTTATTAAGAAAATAAACATAACATTAGAAAAAAATAATGCCGTCCCGATAAACCGCAATAAATAGGGCAACATATTTTAAAAAAATTGGAATTAAATATTGTTCTCTGCCCTTACTTATTTTTAGTTTTGGGCACAATTAATCCCTCCATTTAATCTTTGGTTTTAAAATGATTGTATAATAGTGGATCAAAAGGTTTTCTACTACAATTTTGGCTGTTTGGGGGGTCACTATATTAAAAATATTGAGAAACGATGGTTTAAGTAGACTACAAAGTACAAACCCGTAATCTTAACTGCCCAAAATATGGACCATTCACGCTTAAAAAGGGAGATGGTATCTTTCCTTTCGGGGAACAAACCTTGTACTTGGGACCTGATAGATAATGGAATAAAGACCGTTTAACCATTTGTGAAAATGAACCCGGGTTCTGTAGAAATTTTGCATTCAGTCATGTGCTAATGTCTAGGTATTGAAGAATATAATAATATCTTCGGCTTACAACTAAAATCCATTTAGTGCTTTTAAAAATAAAGATGAGGTAATAATAACACTTAGTTTAGAAAAAATAAAGCGCTAGGAAGCTTAATAAGTCTGCTGCTAGAAATTGAAAACACGCCATGGAATTCTATTTATATTTTTTAATATCTGCAAAAATTATGTTAATAGTAATTTTCATAGTTTTTTTGGACAAAAGCATCACCAATCATCTTAATGATTTGCCTAAATTATTGAGTTTCTGGGCTTCTTTCAAACGATCGGAGTTAACTGTGCCAAAACTTAGAAAATAAGCTTTGCAAAATGGGATTTGAACATGTGAACTCTAACCCGCAGGTCAAACCAACAACCCTGTTCAAATCACTTATTTTTTATGTATTTACTGTAGATAAAAATGTTTTATTATTCATGCCCATATATTTAGAATTTAAATCAAATATCTAACATAACATTTTAGTTTAAAGCTCCACGTATTAGGAATATCTCGTTCATATATTTTTTTAACTTCTTTGTTTGGGCCTTACCCGATGATTGTAAGTGTTGCATTGTAGCACTGTTTTTTTGTAAAATTGTTTACATAATTTTTAATAAAAAAAAGATTTCAAGATCCTTTCAAATAGTTGGAAATAACTGTGCCAGAAAGCAGGAAACAAATTGTACTGGTGTGGAATTCGACTATACCACTCGACCACAACCCGGTTCAAAAAAGTTATTGAAAATTCAAAAAGGTTTTACTCTCTGTTTTATGCACTTAGAATATTTTAGTTGTAGATCGACGATGTAATCTTGATTAGGGTATCCCGGTTATGTTATAATAGGGGCTTAGATTGCTGCCATGCATATGCACATTCAAAAAAGATATCCTGATATACGATGTCAGTAAAAATGCAGAATTAAAAGGCGTTCGTGCGTGCATTATTTATTGAATGCATATTTTATGCATATGCTTATTATTACTGCGATTGTGTTTTGAAAAAATGCCCTATTGAAATTCGGTACTAATCGGACGAATAAATCACGGACGAACAAAGTGATTATGCACTGTACAACCAGTTTTTTGCACACGTTTTTTCTGGGTAAAATATTTATAAAGTTTGGTTAAGATAATATTTATTTTCTTGTTTTTATCACTGTTGTGAGAAGTTCAAATTTCACTGATGCGAATTACGTCACAAAACTTCTTTCACCACGTTTGCTCCTATGTGGAGCTCCCTAGACATGACTAGATCCCTCCCCTATCGCCATCCAGTTCTCTCGCTTCCTACCACGTCAAGCCCTAGTAGATAAATGTAATAATGTTAGAATATAAAATATCGGGGATAATGTTAGAATTGGAAAACATTATTGACAATTATCTCAGATTTAATTAATAATTATTAGCCAACAAAGCAATAAAATTATGTTTTACAGGGAACGAAAAATAGAGAATTGGTTATTTTCTACATAGGTAATGAACTCCTTTTAAATGATTAAACTATAGTACCTAATGATAATCCCCGGAAAAAAATATAGAGTAAATACTTATTTAATATTTCGAATCTCGTTTTATACACGTGTATCAAAATTTATTGTAAGGTGTTATTGAATATAGATATTAATTTATCAACAAAAGATCATTTTTAGCGTAAATTTACTGAAGCGTCCTTAATGCATTCTAAAACCTTGCATTTACTCGACTATATAATAATAATCAGATTATAAATTTATTTAACGTCGTTTTCGTGAAATATTACCTCAAGGGTGCTGGGGATTGATAAAATTAATTTAATTTAATTCCAGATCCAATATAATATTCATTTACCAAAAAAATCTAACAGAAAGTAAACAGCGATCAATCAATTTCACTTAAAGGTTAAAAACTGGAATCCAATTCGTCTTACAGCTACAAAGCTTCAGTCTATTTAAGTAGTCTCACCGGGCACTGTACACGAAAATATCGTTTGAGAAGCAATATTTATGTGCAATGCTAATTTCGAATCTGAAATAAATAACTTAAAAATTAAAACGACATAAACACGCCTTAGAAAAGGCGTGAAAAATTCATTGCTCTAGTGCTAAATTTCATGGAGAAATCGACGAATACAATTGTATTGACGTTGTGCGTGTTTGTACGGGGAGTACGATTGACCGAGGATGCTCTTAAAGACGATCAATTCTTTACAACGTTAAATTATTGTGCTATCATATTGATTTTAAAAAGCCTTTTAATAAAATCTTCCATTGATAGTTATTTAGAATCACTTTTCTTGGTGGATTGGTCCGATAATGCCATCGATTTCCAATCTAAAAAAAAATCCTAAAGAGCTGGCAGCCGAGTCAAATCTTAATAAAAGAAGCCTCTTAATGGAATGACATTTGAAAAGCCTTTCAATTAATTTAATTTCGAATCACCAACTATCACGATCACGCCCTTATCATCAACCCTCTCAGCAGCGGGATCATGAATTTCGATAAATTAAAGATACCTAAATTACTCGTATCATCTGCTGTCGATAAACTAATAAAATCGATTTCCGTCATGTTTTTTTTTTTTTAATGTTTAATTAAACCTACGTCCCTACCCATAACTATTATACTTATAATTATTATTATTACTATTATAGATAATTTATATATAGTGCCGTTTTCGTATAAATATACCACAAGGGCGCTTTAAATATTTATTTAAACTGCTCGGGAAATTTAAAGTTAATGAAACTCGCACTGTGATTAGAAAATACAGTTGTCAAAATTAATCAGAACAAATGGGTTTTAAGTTTCTTTTAAAACATCACTTCACTCTCACAGTTGCGCACTTCTGGTGGGAGAGCATTCCGAGGCATAGGGCCCGCAACCGCAAAAGCGCGTTCCCCGAATTTCGTGCGCTGATTGGGGATCGGTATTATAACCTTGCCTATAGCTGTAGTTACAAAGATACCAAGAAAAGTCTTTGAATGAGTTTTTTTATCTGTCACTTTTATGTCGTCTTGACCAAACTAACGGGGTTATCATCAATATATAATTAATATATTATTAATATATATAATTTTGTCGTACCTTATTCTTAGTATATATTTTTCTTGTTTAGTCATGTTTTACCCCTCCATCAGGCCCACCTCAAGGCCACTCGAGTTCGCCGTTTTTAATTAGGTATTTAAGTATGTATATGAATTTCAACTATCCAAAAGTAATTACTGATCTTTATGAGGATGTATACTTAGAGAATGAAATAAATTTGAAGCGAAACGTTTTTTCTTTTAAAATAATAAGTAACATTATTGTATAAGTGATAAATCGATCATTATTGTTTGGCAGAAAGGTCTCCAACGAAGTAAATAAAAAATCATTCACAATAAATAATACTGAAAGAAATTCGATTCGATTTTATCGACCATGTCAGTTCTCTGTTGATAAGCATTCATGATTCCAGCCCAGACCTTGGACAGTCAGTATGTGATAGCTGATAACCCTTTCACGACCGGCCCTAAAAATGAAGAGGAATTTTACTTTTTATACTTTTTTTACTCGTTTATACCCCACGTCAGGCTTTATTGTGTTCCCAAATTCACTCACGTATCCTTCAATTTCCATGGAAAAAGTATCGTGTTTCTGTAAATGGTATCCAATTTTATTGAAGCCCGTAAAATTACCTTCAAATTCGTTCCATTTAATGCGTTTCCGCCGTTTATTGCATCGCTCATAACACCATTTTAACGACTTTCGACGAAATTTCATAAAAAAGAATTATGCCACAAACCAACATTGTTAACAAAAAATAATAACACTGGGGCTTCAACGAACTGTAAATTACTTTTATTGTATCCGTAACTACTTTTATGTTCCCAAATAACGATTCTTTCAAATTTACAATGTCAATATATTTTGGTATTATGGATTATGGTACCTACCATTATCATCTACTGCTACTACTCTCCCTTACACGCACCTAATGGTGCATAGGGCACTTAATTGGTTCACCAATTTCAGTGTATCATGATCATTTAGCACACGACAAAATATCAGACTTACGATTCACCGGCAATCCAAGGTACCGCATGTATTAAATATAATAATTTACTCATCCCCTTAATATTATGGATAATTTATATACCGCCGTTTTCGTATAAACATACCTCAAGGGCACTTTAAATATTGAATTTAACGGCTCGGGAAATTTAAAGTGAGTGAAAACTCAATATTTGAGTAGAAAATACCATTATCAAAATTAATCAAAAGATTTTGAGAACATACAGGTCTTAAGTTTCTTTCGAAACATCACTTCACTCTCACAGTTGCGCCTTTCTGGTGAGAGAGCATTCCAAGCCACAGGGCCCGCAACCGCAAAGGCGCGCTCTCCAAATTTTGTGCGCTGATTACGATCGGTACTAAAACCCTGCCTATCCGCATCTAATGGTGCATAGGGCGCTATGTAGTTGTTACACCAAACAATGAAGTTTATTTTTCCAGTTATTTCGGTGTCAGTCCAATATGAAATATTCATTTGAAAAACCATATTTAAAATAAATATTACGTATGTATTTCATTTCAATCCCCGCGGGAACCGAATCCGCTTCGTCACGCATGACAGCCCAATGAGCTAACCACTGCTCCGTGAGCTGGACAGTATTTTTCATTATTATAATTATCATGGATAATTTCTATAGCCCCGTTTTTGTATAAATATACTTCGTGGGCGCTTTAAATATTGGCTCTCAAGGAATGAAACTCACTCTGTGAGTAGAAAATACATTATTCAAAAGATTTAGATTATGGGTCTTAAATTTCTGAGAAACATTACTTCATTCTCACAGTTGTGCATTTCTGGTGGGAGAGCATTCCAAGCCAAAGGGC
The DNA here is from genome assembly GCA_022494985.1 of Micrasema minimum. Lineage (NCBI taxonomy): Eukaryota > Metazoa > Arthropoda > Insecta > Trichoptera > Brachycentridae > Micrasema > Micrasema minimum. The sequence goes on along the minus strand of JAGVSP010003133.1, from coordinate 2,886 downwards.
CCGCAACCGCAAAAGCGCGCTCCCCAAATTTTTGGCGCAGATTGCGTAAAAGCTTATCCTGTAAACAAAGTTATGTTTGACCTTGAGTAAAAACTTAAAAAACAGATTTTAAAATATCTTAACTTTTAAAAATGTTTATCATATTATTTAGATTTAAAGATATATTTTTACTACTTTGATATTCAAGAGTCCCACCATGTGTTTTATCTTACAACTATCGCAATGGGGTGTCCCAAAAGACCTTGTAATTTAATATACAAGCCTTATAGTGCTGTGATGGAAACAAAAAAATACCAACGAACACGCTGTGAACAAGACTCCACGTCACATTTACTTAACTTGGTATGTATGTTTTCTTTCTTATTCACCGCCATTTTAATTAAAATTGGTTGGCATTTTATCCTCTATTTTGAACTGGATTAAGATTTGATTAGAATGTCTATGTTCGAATACCACTCTGTCACTATTTTCCCACTTTATGGCAAAGTTATTGGAGAGTGTTTTAATGTACCTACGAAATATACTATAGAATTAAGATACGTCGTGTTTAATTTTTGCCTCCGTGGCTTAGACGTAAAGTGTTTGACATACGATACAGACGTTCTAGGTTTGATTCCTGGCGAACACAAGAAACAAAAGTGATTTTTCTCAAGCCGCGTTTGTGATATTGTTTCTCTCGATATTTAGTTCGATCAATAAATCAAATTTGTAAGGGTTACATTTCTGGATATAGTTAGTTTAAAAATAATAAGTAGGCCGTTTAATTTACTGTATCTAGATTGCGTGTTAATAGCAATCGAAATTAAAAATATCTCTTCATTAAAGAAGACGTTTCACTATGAAAAATCTACGAATATTCAACGAGCAAATATAATAGTTTCCTGTCGACAGTTGTGATTACTTAAGTTACGCTGATATGTTTTTTCTCAACTTTATTTAGCATGCAGGCGATGCACTTTAGCCAAATGCACCTACGAATGCGCTCTGCAATATTGCAACTCGCAGAACTGCATCACTGCCTGTCGAAAATGCGCTTGAGATAAAACTGCATTCTCCCGCTTCAAAAGAATACAATTTAAGTAGATTAAATTATGTTAAAATTTATATGTGGTGCGATGTGAATAATAAAATGATTATTTTGGCCAAAGAAAAAAAAAATATTGTTCTCAGGGTACGATAATTTCCACGGCAAGCAATGAAACATATTTTTTATACCTAACGCAAACAGAGTAGGGAGAATAGGGAGATATCACGTATTACGAAAACCTAAAAAAAAATGTAAAATCGATTTAGAAATATTAATATTAATATTAAAATCAATACGGATATTGTAAAACAATGTTTTCATTCATAATTTTCGAAATAAAATTATTGAAAAATACCCGTTTCAAAGGCCACTCCCCCACAAAATTTAAAGGGAAACCACAAAAAATGGCTACCTCGGGGCCTGATCTTAAAAACCCCAAACCCAAGCTTTAAATTTTTTGTTCCAAAACAACAAGCAATATTTTAAAACAAAAAAACAGCGCGCATAATACTACATCCGTTTAAAAAATTACAGGGGTATTAATATTAAAAAGCAGTTTAAAAATTGATGAAAGCAGGTGTTAAATTGTAATTACCTACCTAAAAAGCAACAATTAAATAATAATCTCAATAGAATTTGATTAGTTTCAACAAAATATATTCAAATGTATCAATTTTGGTATATTAGTTTCCAAAAAAAGCCATTTTTTAAATTTTTTTTGGAAATTGCTACAAAAAAAATTTCCTACTAATAATGTACATCATCAAAGGATCTTTAAAAATAAGGCTAAAAAAAGCACCCGAAAGACCTACATCAAAGTTTAGCAAAACAAAAATTTTTGTCATTAAGCATAAAAAAAACCCCCCAAAATTTTGAACCGAAATCAAGTCCAAAACTCAAAAAATGGCGAAAGGCTAAAAACCAAATTTTTTTTTGGCCTAAAAATGCACTTTTTTTTTTCCACAAAGTGAAAACATTAAAACTTTACATAAACATACTAATAAATCATGATTAGGGTTTTTATAATTCACTTAAATCTTTTTTAATTTTCTTATAGGGGGTTAGATTTACAATCTCCATTGCTTGGGAACTGCAAAAAATAAAGGCTTTTTATTTTTGTACTGCGCTAAGGAACGATTTGCGCAAAAAAGCGCCACGCTGTAAAAATAATCCAAAAACAAATTAATAAAAACGTCATCAGTGCAGATACACAGCACCAGTCAACATTATATCACTATGATCTCTAAAAAAAGCATAAAAATTTTTTACAATAAAACCCTTTTGCATTCAACGTACAGATGCAGGATTCGGAACAAGCAAAATTTTTTATGAAACAATCCACGTATTTTTCGTCGGCAGAAAAAAGAACATTTCCTTTTTTTCAGAAAATTTCTTTGGTGTTTAGAAAATTTTAGAAGGCTGTTTGGGCCAAAAAAAATTTTCTGCAAGTCCTTTTTATAAGCTTCGTGAGGGGGAATTTTTAAAAATTGAGGCGCTCGTTTTAAAGCTGGAAACCATAGGTTATTTTTATACAGAGGGAAAGCACGTATTAAATTGATTCAGTAAAAAAAAATAAAAGAAAACCAGTTTTTTTTGGTTCTATGTGTCCGCCCGTTGATAGTGGCTAGCGCGAAGGGGGTACAGCATAAATTGATTAAAAAGTGTTTTTTAAAAATACAAAATTTCATATTGAGTGGAAAGGGAAAAAATTCAAAAGCGACAAAACCGTGCAAAAAGGAAAATTTTACCGATGACATGATATTTTTCTGTTCTTGGTATCTTTTCCCTTTTTACACATTATGTCCCCTAGTAACTTTTTTCCTTTAAACGTCGACATGTATACCTTGGGCAGCCTCTCT